>CM061532.1:65234321-65419171 GCA_030545055.2 Neoaliturus tenellus
ACTATATTTTTTCTAATGTCCATACTACTTAATTTTCTTTTCTTAATCTATTACCTAGTTATGCTGATATTTATCATTTGACGTGTGTGTTTTGACTCTCAGTGAAAGGATATCTTTAACGTGGAGATTGTTTTCATCGTCCATTCATGTTGTTTTATAACACCACTAAACGGTTTCAAATTAGCTTTCATCCATCGTGAATTGGTATAAATTCATAATGTAGCAGATTGTCTTCAATTATTAATAAACCAATAATTTAAGGCGGTAAACAAAAGAATTATAGACACACCAGCTTAAAACATGTATACTTTAATTCAATATGTATTTTTTAAATAAACTAAACTATTTTTATAGGAGAATTGTATTATTTCTTCAGGTAAGTTCTAAATTTTATAATATATTTAAACTAATAGTATGTATATCGTAAAGAAAAAATAAACGGTATCATTATGAATTAATCTAAAAGTAACTTAAAATACTCTAAAACTGAATGAAATAGTAACAAAACAGTCTTTGTAAAATGTTTGTTCAAAGCCATTACAAACATCCAATATTAATTAACAATGGTTTTAATGCAAAAAGAAGGGATATAAAATTATGTAGGATGGTGGCGTAAGGGGTGGAACGTTTTGTTCAGAGATGTTGGCAATATTTTATGACAGTGCTGTTGCTGTTATTACTCTGGCCTTCATTTTTATATCTAAGGTTTAATAAATGAACTCTCTCCGAATAACATGTTTGGACAATATTTCTTAATTTGATTTTCATATTTCTTTCATAGTTAATTTAATATTAATTTAAACAGCAAAATAAAATTAAAATAGGCCAATAATAAATTATAGACTAGCAAAATAATATTTGTAATGAACTTAATCTAATCAATACTATTTACGTAATCAATCTAATTTTTAATCAATAATATTTACATATAAGAAACTGGAACCCATCGGTCTATATTCAAAGAATTTATTGTGTTAGCAAATGAACAAAATAAGGACACTAATCCGTATTAAGTTTTAATAATTCAAATAATCCTTTGATTTTTATATACTACATCCTGTTTAAAAATGTCTGTTTCTTAAAACTAAGCAAAGTTTATACATTTATGTGGGGTTTAAATTGTTTGGCTTCACTATGCATTCCACGATAGAATCACTTAAGAGGATGAGGACCATCCTAAGATGAAATTTAACACTGTTAAATTTCCTGTGTTAAATACTTTATATTCCACTCACTTTGCGTTTCAAATTTAATTGAAATATGAACTTAATCAGCATATATAATTCATATAATTTCCTACATGAAATGGCTATTTAAATACTGATGTAATATAAATGTGAAAAATTAAAACAACTCTTTTAAACACTTCTCAACAGGATAATCTTTTTCACTCAAAACTATCAATGAAAATTAAATTTATTGTTTACAAATTTTAAAAAGTATATAATTTTCTTTTACACTTTAAAAAAACATAATATGATGTAACTAACGAAAGTAACCACTTGGATGGCAAACAACGTTATAACGTTTCAAATGCGCGAGTTTCCCGGAATGCGATAAGCTACTTATGTTGGTAACAGATACGAGAGTGGGTCTACATAGGTGTGACGTTGGGCATTGAGTAGGCCTAATAGAGTACACTCCTTTTGCAAGCGGGATTTTTTTGTTCCCAAGTACTGAATAATGTTAATTTAAGTTGTTGAAAGATTATTTGCTTTTCTTGAATTTAATTTAATCCAAGTTATTAAAAGACTATACAAGCCGTTCTGTACTCGTAAAATACATAAAATGTGAATTATATTAAAGCTATTTTAATTAAATTTGCTTTAGTCTTTTGATCTTAAACTTATTTTCGTAATAAATTAAATATAAACGGATGAATGTGGAAATTTATTATACACAGGAAAACACATTCTCAGGTTTTGTCTGATGTTGATTGAATAAGCTAAAATCATTAGGAAAATAGATTGCCTACAAATGATAAGAAACGCTTTTTTTTATAAAAGCACAAATGCATTTTTAAATATCTGATTAGTGTATATTTTAACTAATATCCTCTAACATTATTTCAATAAACTTAAATATTCAGGTAACGAGAATATAGATCGACTGTTTTAAAATTTTGCATATATTGAGATATTGAAATTTTTTTATTATTTAAATTTTAAATCTCTACACTGAAACGTGTTAACACATCAGTCATATTCAGGATCGTATAAACTTGTGACATCATAGTTTATATGGCAATTAATTACTTTTAATTTCCCCCACATGTATGAAACTAAATGGAAAAATACCCCCGTCACAACAGACAAGTATACTCAGCGAATTTCTAATGGAATATTGGTATATTTTCTATTTTTAACTAGTCCGTGATATCTTAAGAATATTGTATTTAAGGAATTGAAATTTGAAATCTTAACAAATGTGTTTTAATTGAAACTTGAAACCACTTATTAAGATCCAATTCATATCATTCAACATGAAGTTTTATGGTTTCAAAATGGCGACCTTTTTGTGGTAATTTAATTGGTTTAATTCATTTAGGCCTAATTTAGGCGATTTTTGGTAATTCGATAAAGTATTACCAACCTGGAAGGACGGTTTTATCACATAAAAAGGTGAGAATGGTGTTCATATAGCGTAAAAGATTTTTTGGGAAATTATCGTTTTAGAGTGTAAAATTATGCAGGTAATTATTATTAAAGGTAATTTGAATAAAACTTAAAATCGGATAATTTTTTTATAATAATGTTTTGTTTTAAAGAAGTAAGGTCTAAGTTAGTTTTTTGCCTAAATATACAACAGTTCAGTACAATTGAGATTTCATTACTGTTTATCTTTTCAATATACTTTACCTCATAGTTTTAATACTATAAGGAATACTGGTTTTATTCTACAGGGTGTCCCTGAACTCTGTACCATATCCTCTTCAGGTATTATTTCTGACATAAATCGAAGCTAATATATTATATTTAAATTTTAAAAACTCATAGTCAACCATACAGCTGTCATATCGTATTTTAAAGGATAATTTTAAATTTAATAATGTTTCATAAAATAAAAATTGGTAATATTTTTACCACTGGTACGACTTTTTGAAGCAAAGGTCTAATTGTAAAAAATAGTCCTATTTTTATAATTCATATTTAGAAAATGGTGGCTGTTTAAAGTTTTTAACCTTAAATTACATAAAAACTAAATTAGGTAACAAAATTTATGTACGTATGCGTTTTTTGGGAAATTTAATTTAACATTCAAAGAGCTAAAGATTATGGAAATCGGTTCATAAATAAGCAAGATACAGTGATGTTACTGAGGCTAGTCACGGTCGTACCACTTCCCTGGGGGCAGTTTTGGTTTGGAATGCATTGTTGAGCTGGCGCCGCAAACCGCGCTTTTCGCGCGGCAATCCGCTCAGGTGCGTGACTATTTTTATTAAAATCGCTTTATCTCGCTTATTTATAAACTAATTTACATAATTTTTGCATCATTGGATTTTAAATTAAATTTCCTAAAAACTCTATAAAGACATAAACTTTGCTACCTTGTGTAGTTTGTATGCAATTAAAGGTTAATTTAAAAAAAAATCTGCCATTGTGAGTATATGAATTGTAAAAAAATTGTTTCTACAATTTGAACTTTGCTTATACAGTCGTATACCAAGTTTTAACTTATTACAACAAACGGTTCTTAAATTAAAAATTATTCTTTAAGAAAATACAAAATTGCGACTGTATGGTTAACTATGGAGTTTAGGGAATTTTAAGTATGATATATTAGTTTCGATTTATGTCAGGAATAATACCTAAAAAGGTCGGTACATAGTTCAGGGACACCCATTGAAAGCTGCTACTAATAAAATTTGAGTACATATAAAATCAATTTCACACTGATCATTTTACATTCAAACAATTAAAACAAATTAAACAAAATCTTACAGACTCAATTCTCAAAATACTTTGCACAAATTTATACAAATCCTCATAAATCATTGAAAACGGCTAGTAATGAGTTTGATTGTGTGTTTTGATTACTATGTTAATGCAATTAACTACAACCAGCGAATTATTGAGTATATCTATCCAAACGAGCAGGCTATGAAGTTAACTACTAGAATGACAATACTACATCATAAAATATTTTCATACAAAGCCATTCATCAAAATAACATTGATATTTTTTCATGAAATAAAAACACCAAAGCCATATTTAATGTATAATATATATATATATAAGTAGTTTTAAATAGGGTTTTTTATAATACATAAAAGCAATTGGGCCTACTTAATAGTTAAGATAAGTTTGATAGAATACGAAAAATAATATACAGTAGGCCTCTGTGTAGGACTAAAAAACGTTTAGTTCAGTGATAGCCTACATGATTTCAAGATTAGAAAGCTATAGTCCGTGGAGATAGCAAAAAAATATTTCAGTGCTGGATACTGGTCTAAAAGTTTTTTACACTGCTTCTACATCAAATGGTATCTTCAAAACCGCCGGGAGACACTCTCAAATAGTCCGGATCACCCCCATATGACGTCATCCAAATGGCGGCCCATCTAATATTTAATATACAGGGTGGAAAAAGTCTTGAAACGATTTAATACTTTCAAAAGTATTTAAGTAACAAAACTGAAACTTTAAAAATTGATTTTGAGTGACTAAGACTACTTCCTAAAGTACTTGGTATCCTTGGACCTCCAAGGGGAACGGTCCACAAGGAGTCAGAAGAAAATCTTAAATGTAAGCATAGGTCAATATGTACATCAAATTAACGGTCTCAAAAAATAGAGAACAATGCCGCAAACCCGGCCTCAAAAGGATGATCGAGTCAAAAATGGCAGGCGATCAAACTTTAAATTAAAATCATATTGCTGAAAACAAAAAATGCAATAACTACCGATCCACTCAACCTTTAGAGGTCGGGTTTGTGTCAAATTCCTCAGAATGCAAAGCCCTTTAAAATGATGTATCATATGACGTAATCCAATGAAGTTTTTTCCAAGACTTCCTTTAGGGACGTCCCTAGTAGAGGTCGTCAGGAAAACTGCATTGGACTACGTCATATGACATATCATTTTGAAGGGCTTTGTATTTTGAGCAATTTGCCACAAACCAGACCTCAAAAGGTCGAGTGGATCGGGAGTTACTGCATTTTTTTGTTTTCAGCAATATGATTTTAATGCAAAGTTTGATCGCTTACCATTTTTGACTCGATCTTCAAAAAGAGTATTGGTATTTTAAGGGCATTAACAGTTGGAAAATTTCAATACCTACAAAACGACACATTAAAAGTCAAAATTGGTTGACTTGGTGGGCAGTAATAACTATTTAACTAAAACACTGCACATTTGGTTGGCCGCCATTTTGATGACGTCATATGGGGGTGATCCGGACTATTGAGAGTGTCTCCCGGCGGTTTTTTTTTACCATTTGATGTAGAAGCAGTGTAAAAAACTTTTAGAACAGTATCCAGCACTGAAATATTATGGCTCTTTTTGGACCTATCCCCATGGACTACTAGGAAGTTATTTATTAAACTATTTTGTGACATTTCTCTGGCTCTTATCGTGTAAAGCACAGCGAAGTCACCTTCTGAAACAGCAGAAAAGACTAGACAAATATGACCCTTCATTATATGGTTTTAAATAATTAGTAAAGACATGGAATTTAGGGGCTTAAAAATGAAAATATTGAAAATTGGTTTAACTGTAATTTTTTCCTTTTTCCCAAAACATATTGTACTTTAATGTTCGTAATGATCGTAAGGAGTAGGAATTGTAAGAATCTGTGTTGAGATTGGTTAAAGTTTTTGTTTTACTCGTATTTGTAAGTTCATTCGAAAGTAAGTTAATATTTCCAGTAGACTCAGAGGTTAAAAGGTAATAAAGATAAAAGTTAAAAAAAAAATGGAAAAGTTCATTCAAACACCTTAAAAAAATAACCATATGTCATAGTTTTAGTAAGAAATTATCTTAACAAATGCTATTTAACAATGCAGTGTTTACTTTTTATATCCGTACACAAACATTTAGCTCTGAAACCATTGGGCACTATCCTGACATCATGTAGCACATTATAATGCACACAGTAATCCTCATTAATGTAGAGTTAATACCAGTGGGACTTAGACGGCCATATCAAACCACTGTGGAATGCATAATCTCTGGTACAATTGGACACTGGGGACCTCGGGCCAGGGAAGGGATATACTGAATGGCAATATATCAATCATGGAATGTGTGAATTAATTTCAGCAAAACCGTAGAACAAAAATGCAAACCGTAGAGCAAAACCGTAGCAAAGTGAATTTTAAACGTCCCAGATACTTTATCATTTACATCTTAACATTTTTGAACGAGTTTTATGTTTTGTGATGACCTTGACCGTAATAAGTTGAAGCGGAATGAAGCTTTAACAAGGGTGAACAATATTTGCACCTAAGCTTTGTAGTAAACAAAGAGATTCAGATGTAAAAAGTACTTCACTTAACAGGGCAAAAATATAAATCATGATTACTAAATTGATAGCTGTAAGTAATATTTTTGCAATCAAATATATGGATCATATGTGATCACTAAAGGTTATTGGAAACTATACGAGGTTTGGTGAAATCAGTTAACAAGCAATAATACAGAAATAACAATCTCTTGGTAATTATAATTACGGTTGCCTCTTTAAGTCTTAGAATGAAAACACTAATAGCATAAAACACTAGGAAAACTAATTACTTTTCTCTAAGAACATGCCTTTTCAAGGAGTTCCAAGGAAAATAAGCTCTTTGTCAGTTTTGGCTAAAATGTTTACAAATTGATGGAAGCTCAAACGTCATATTTTCAAAGAGGTTTGGAAAATGTTAATTGAACTAAGTTTATCTATTAGTTGATGATTAATCAACATCCACCCTTGTTGATGATTGACAGACAAGTTTTAGTTATTAAATCGTTAAATCCCTTAATAATAATACTAACTTGTATAGTTGGAAAACGAAATTCAAATTCACTACCAACCTAGTAAAACTTACAATAAATCAAGATCAAGAATTTTGGCCATCTGTTTTATTCTGACATACTGGGTGTCCCAAAACAGTCCCCCATTTTTCGTTTTTTTAACGGCTGTAAATTTTTGAAACAAGCTTTTTCAAACATTAATAGAGAAAAGTAAAAGTGAAAAAATTAAAAATCCAATAAAGTAGACTTATTTAACCATTCGAGGTCTGATTTGAGAATAAATTCTCAAAATATGAAGAGCTTTAAAATTATGTATAATATGCTTTATGCAAAAATTACTTTTCAAGAAGTCCTTCTAATCATGTAATAAAGAAGAATTCAAACCATTTGGTCTTATTAAAAATTATTTTAAAGGCTTTCATATTGTGAGCAATTTACCGCAAACCCGATCTCAAAAGGTTAAATATAACTAAGTTACCGCATTCTCGAATTTTGACCATACGATTTTAATGCAAAGACGATCAACTGTCATTTTTTTTATCATCAATTTAAAATTTAATTTTAACCAATCTTTTTAGTTTTATAATCTTTCAAAAATGATGAGCTTTTTGATGGGGGTTGTCTTAGAAAATAAAGTTACTCAATGCAACACGTATTTGAGAGCAAGGGGTGGATTTTTAAAATGCAAAATAAAGTACTTCACATTAACTTAACAATGTGTACCGAAGATAATTTAAATATTTTATGAATAAAAACTGAGAAAGGGGTAGGATATTTTGGGACATCCTGTGAAACGTTATTAAATAAAAAATATTCTTTTAGTTGTATAATCTTAGCATTATTTTACTAGAATCAAGATATTACTACAGGCGATCAAGGACAATTCTGAGCCTCCTTTGCAAAGTTGGATTATTATATCCTATAGTTAGAATCCTGGCTTATTCCTGTACTGTGTTGAAACCTTCCTTAATACTCATTAAAAGCTTATATACCTCACGACTTTTAAGCTCAAGCTAATAAACACTTTTAAATACAAAACATAATGCTAACTAGGAAAAAATACATATTGTATGAGTATTATTAATATGAATCTTTTACAAAATTTCAGAACTCATCGGTTTACTTGTCTATATCTTATATACTTTTCAAGCATTTACGGCCCAAAGGGAGTAAGAGCATAGGTTAATATGTACATCAAATTAAAGGTCTCGATTAATGCAGATCAATGCTGCAACCTTGAAAGGACGTCCGAGCCAAAAATGGCAGTTAATCAAACTATGCATTGAATTTATAATGCTGAACCTAAAAAAAATCATTTGTCCCCGATATAATTGACCTTTTGAGGTGGGCTTGTGGTGAATTGTCTGGAATTCAAAGATCTTTAATGTGGGTTATTCCGCGCAGGAGGTTGAAGAAAAACTTGTTCTTTAAAGTAAAAGGATATTGCAACAATTCACACGTGTTTTAAAATGATCATCCTTATTATAAAAATAAACAACTAATATAATTTAGTAATTTAGTTTTGTTTTCAATGTTATTTCTACAGCAGCTCACTAAACCAACCTTCAACGTTCTCTCGACAACATTTGTGATTGGTGTAGAAAGAACGCCACGGAGCTAAAGTGAGCAAGTGTGTTGTGAACTATTTCAAACGCTTCACAATTTTACATCCTCATGACTATCTTCTAAATGGCCCTGTTTTGAAACATGTCGATAGTATCAACGATTTGGTTATTGTTGTCTGCTTCTCTTAGTCTATAGAACCATATTGACCCTATCACTTGCTACCGCCAACTTCTTGCTTGGTTTATATTTTGATTAACACGGAACATTAACACACCCCTACACCCTCTACACCCTACACCCTGGTCAAGACTTTTATACAAGACTTTGGTTGGTCTATTTTTAGAATGGGTCATTCATCTGGTCACTTTACCAAAAAAACCAGTCCAACCAAGTGCAGCAAAGCCCAAAATCCGAAAAGAAGAAATCCAAAGCTGGTTTATCAAGATGTTTGGCTACTCATTCCGAGCTAACCCTATTAATCAAGTGGAGGAACTCTTCGGCTTTCTACAACTGCATCTGAGGCATCATTTAGTTGATCTGATGTACCTGTTCAGACTGGTGATTGGTATTATCAACAATCCAGAGATACTGCAACATATTGGCTTCTGCATACCTCAGGGGACTCGTTCAAGAAACGCCTTCTCTAGGCAGTAATTTCCCATCAGCTACGAGAACAACTGTGGCCTCAGTCGTCTCGATAGTGCGGAAGTTCAGCCACATCCATCCTGATCTTCTTTAATAAGACATTTGAATCGTTCAAGCGGGAAGTGGCTAGGATGATAAAGCGATCTCTGGTTCATTAGCACAATACCCACATATTGTCCTGAAAATCTTGTATTAGTTTAGTTCCGTCCAATTGAGCTCACTTGTACAATTATTTATCAGAATATTTACCAAAAGAATAGAGCATGCATATGTTGTTAAATAATTTTATTTTAATTGGTATTTTTTTTGTAAAGTTTGTAATATTCTATGTATTGTTTATCATGTACATATTACTTATTAGTATATATTCACTTGCTTGTTGAATATTTTGATATATTGTATTGTTACCTTATCTCTAACCAACATATTATTAGCTTACAGCTTGTCTCTAAACAACTGTTGACACTTTATTTTTATTTACTTGTACACTTCAAATTATTGCAAGTTAATTCCTATTTGTATTATCAGTGGTAGCTATTATTTATTAACTGTTGTACTGTTATTTATAACTTTCAAGCTTTTTATTGTTTCACACCTTTTAATGTAGACCTATGTTAACATGTAAATTATTACAAATTTTTGAGAATTGTTAATTTTAGTCTTTGCTGTGTAAAAAATGGCGTTTAATCCTTTGGTGAATAAACAAACAAAACTTTAAACATTTAATGAATAATCATCCTAAAAAATACCAAATATTTTTTATTTCGTCAGTTGGTAATAATAAAAAAAAAAAAAAAAAAAAAAAAAAAAAACAAGGTTACGTATATTTGCGGAGGATGTATGACCTTTAGTCGTGGTCTTGTTGGTTTTACAATATACAAAGAGAACAGTCTCCTTGGGGTTATTCACGATCAAAGTGTTGGTGTTTGGTTATTCCCATATATCCTAAACAAACATCTTACAAGTTTAAAGGCTTTGTATAAGATACATCTTCGACAGTATGATCACAATACGTCTTACCACAGAGAAGATAGGCTGAAACATTTTACATATAACACCTGAATTGAAGAAAGTAGCGAGCTGAGACCTTCTTTTTTACTAGACCAAGGACAAAAATTTACATGATGTAGCCTTTCATAGGGTTAATTTATCCAAATTAAATTTCCTACAGTATTGAAAATGTTTTACAGTTATGTTTGATGTAATAGTGATGAATTTAGAATAATTTTGAAAAAATTTCTTTAAAATGATCTTCATTTGTCTGAATGTGTACTTCTACCCACGAACTTATCTATTTCATGAAAAATATTTGTAATGATGTCTAGTATATATTTATCTTTTAATTATCATTGTTCGCCATGCTGTCAAATGGCTGCTGCCAGTTACCTACACGCATTAATTACAATTTATAGTCTTCAGATTTTTTGCAATACGTTTTTGTAAACTTACATGTTGTATTTTGAGTTTTATTTCATTAACGCTGCATTCACATTGGACGGGTTTTACCGTGGCGGATAAAATACCATCGCTGCTTGAAGACATTGGCGTGCTCACACATTAAGAGGAAAATCGCCACACATTAGGTGGCGAAAATACCGCCACACATACAGTAACGAACCTACTCAACCTACCGTCAATCAAGACAACTTCTCAGGTTCTAGAGAGATTTCTATAGAGTCTTATATCCATTTGTCTTTTTTCATGAAAAAATGTATTACCACAAATCATAAGCTTTTAAGTAAGATTTATAAAAATATATAAAAAATGTTCAAAACATTTATGACGTATGAATTAAGGAAATCTCAGGTATAGGGATATCAAGATGCGGCTGCATATCAAATGAGCATTGGCAACCGTAGAAAAATGTCAAATGTGAAAAGCAAATGTCTTCATTAACGCCTCTGCGTGGATAGAGATGGAGAAAAAATAGAGGCGTGGATATTGAGGTGTGGATACTGGATAGTGGATAGAGGCGGAGATGAAGCGGCAGGCCGAGTCGGATTGGGCCTGACAATGACCGGTGTGACTGGTCGAAATCAATCTCCATTATAAGATCTTTCATATATACCGTCTTGTATAATAATTAAAGTGTAAGTGTAAATATATCGAATAGTGTTGGAAGACGTATCATTGTATAAACGCTAATCAAGAAGATATATACAAAAACTTATCTTTAATTATTATTATATTACTTATCAACATATTTTTTAAAACGTGAGAAAATATGATTAAAATAAGGGGTTTATTAAAATGAAAAACTTAGGATTAAATTACTCAAATATTTCTTGACGATCAAATGAAATAGCAACCATGAGTTTGAAAAGGTCGTTTAAAAGGTCGTCTATATAAAACAAAAATGTTAAAACTGTTTAGGTTAGTAAACCTAAATCTAATAGGAACTGAATTATTTGAATAATTTCTGTGTGTTATCCTTTGCTCTGTCAACAGTAGAGTTTAATTTGGTATTCAATTGAGTTTAAACAAAGGTTAGAGGCACAAAACAACAAGTTAATTCATAGACTTAGTATTTAAACAGTATATAGATATTTTTACTAACGAAAAAATACTCTACAAAACTGTTATATTTACAAAAATTTATTTTGTTTTTGAATGAAAAATGAACCATTTGAAGAATATTGGCATAGTCAAATTTTACAGAAACCATGTTAAAAAAAGGTAAATAACGATATTCAAAGCTGGATTTTTCTTTCTCATATTTAAGACAACGTTGGGTTTCACAAAGCTGATACCTTGGCTTACACAGGGCTTTGTCGAAGGGTTTACTTGTGGCTTCAAAAGCATACATTCTCGCTCTAACTTCAAATTTGAATCTAAATAAAAATATTGGTAAAACCTTTTAAATTAGTTATGTTTTTAAGTTTTGCTTTCTTTTTTTGTTTATGATATACTTTAACAATTGTATGCTTAACTTTCCTAAATATAATTGGACTCCCTGGAAACCATTTACTTAAATTACATCCTGTTTATTTCCACGAAGTCGGTATAATGCGGAACATGTCGGACGTGCCCCGTAGCCATCATACTCGCTGGACCAGCCTCCGAAACACATTAACAATGACCAATATGTTATCCTTGAAAATACACAACAACATTGTTACCTCTGGAGATTCTGGACAGGGTCGAGGTGCGCCGATGGTCAGTCAGGATCATAAAAACCAGGGTCGAGGTGCGCCGATGGTTGGTTCGGGTCTCTCTGGAGGCAGGGTCGAGGTGCGCCGATGGTCAGTTTGAGATTTGCCTTCAATTCGTTGCTTATTCGTGTTAATTATTATTAGGCTACATTTACCTACTGTTTACCAATACTGTATCAATATTTAAAGTCAACTGAAGAATAACAATTTAATATGTCGTATGCATATGCAGTTTTTTGTTCATGTTAAAATATTAAAATATTAGAAAAAATAACCTAACCTAACCTAATCTAACCTGACCTAACCTAACCTAACCTAACAACCCATGTTAATTTTTGTCTCCTGTTGATTTGCGCCATTTTACCCAATATAAACCCGCTTTTCGCCATAGTGATAAACATTTCTATTTATTTACAGGGCTTTTCCCACATTTTAAATAACAACATACCTTACCTAAAATTTATATTTAATTCGGAATGAATTAGTAACAGCGTGGCAGCAAAACATGGAGAACAGGCCACCCGACTGACTATCGGCGCACCTCGACCCTGCCCCTCCGAGGGTCGACGGTAATCCGCTGTGGAATGCCCTGACCATCGGCCCACCTCGACATCTCCCGGAGATTCTAGAGATGTAAACAATTTTGTACAAAGTCCAATGACGGCTTAAAATTTTTCAACCGATTTAGTCAAAATAATGAAGCTTACTACAGGAATATGTAACATTCATATCCACTTTTAAAGTAGACCCATGGATTTAACAAGAAAAATGTAACTTTGGGTTGATATGTACATTATATTTAAAGGTCTCTATTAGTAATATAATAAAAGTCTGTATGTCACATACCCGACTTCGAAAGCAACCGAGTCCAAACATGGCAGGCAACCAAACTGCATTTAATTCATATTGCCAAAATTAGACTGAAGGACAATAACTGCAATCACTCCCGATACATTTGATTTCTTGAGGTCGGTCTATAGCACGTTTGCTAAACAATGCAACTGTGTATGATAAAAAAACAAAGATAGTTTTGACAATATAGTTTAATTAAACAATTTTTGTTAGGGAAACAATATATACTGTAGTATAATTTTATATTGTGGTCCAAAGTACAGTAGTTTTTATAGCTGTTCCATTATTTACTTTAGAGGATGTCCAGGCTAGTCACATATAAAACTAATTTAGATTGCTTATGTTATACTTGTTATAATTAACACAGGTTAAAAATATACCACGTTGGTTTGTTTCTAAAGATTTTGGTTATATTTTAACCAGTGGCGGATTTACCACTAGGCCAACTAGGCCCTGGCCTAGGGCCGCGGGCTACAGGGGGGCCGCACGGAGTCCCAAATATACAGAGTATATATTTTTAAGGATGTACTTGCATAGTAAAGATGAACATCAGCTTTGAGCCCTGATTTTTTAGTTAGCAGACTAATTTAGTTGAAAACCCGTAAATTCGCAACACAGAGACTTTGGTGAAGTCATTGTGGCGTCTGCCGTTTTCCATGCCAATTTCGGGTGATCATCAGCTACCTGTAGGTTAAGTCACATTCATATTGGTGGCAACTCTGGGTGACGACGCGGCGGCCCCTTTGGGTTTTTATTATAATTAACTGAAGTTACCTCTCTGTGTCTAAAAAGTGCACCACTTTCCAATTGATATTTTTTGGGTGCCAGTTTGCTATTGGTGAGACGCTGTCAAAATGCAAAATCTGGGTGACATTAAAACTAATGTTAGTTTAATTTAAAGATTTTCTAAAACCATTACCATTTTGTGTATTAAAATTGTATATAAAAATTTTGTGTACCATAAGTATCAAAATTCAGAGAGCAACACATTTATACCAATATAGTTATACTAGATGTTGCCCGTCACGGCTTCGCCCGTGATTAAATTTATTTTATAGGTAATACAATCGTTTTGAAGAGCAACGAAATCTACTTCCTTGAGAATGACATTGGAACAATGAAGTAGTGTGAGTGGAGCTCTGAAGGAATTTCGCAAAACCTGTTCTTAGAGAGAAAAGGTTTCTTAAATAGAAAAGGCCCTAACCTATGAGCAAATAGGAACGACCATGTCAAATTTCAACCCCGTAGGCTCTACAGTCATATTGAAGACATGTGGGTCGGAGCCCTAAAGAACATTAAACAGTACTTTTGCAAAACTGTTTCTTAGTGAACACCTATTAGCAAACCGGAACCTTTACATTAAATTTCAATCCGTAGGATCTATAGTAGATTTGAGAATTTGTGGGGAGGAGCCCTAAAAAAAAATTTGCAAAATTGTTTCTTATTGATCACCTATGAACAAAAAGGAACGTCCATGTCAAATTTAAAACACGTTGGCCCTTGATTAATTTTGAAGTCAGGTGAGGTGGAGCCCTAAAGAACTACAAAAACTATATTTACAAAACCATTTCGTAGTGAGCACCTGTTAGCAAAACGGAACATCCACGTTAAATTTATACCCCCTAGAATCCATGGTAATCTTGAGGTTCTATGGGGTGGAGCCCTAAACGAAATTTTTCAAAATTATTTCTTAGTAAGTAACTATGAGCAAAGAGGAACGTCCGATTCAAATTTAAACCCCGGAGGCCCAACAGTAATTTTGAAGTCCTGTGGGGCGGAGCCCTAAAGAACTTGGAAAACTGTATTTGAAAAACTGTTTCTTAGTGAGCGAGCACCCGTGAGCAGGGCCGCCCACGGGGGGGACTAATGGCGCAAGTTGCGCCATTGGAAAAAATTTTGGGGGGGAATGAGATTTTTGGGGGGGAATTGAAAAAAGGGTTTTTAAAAATGTTATAAGTACTAATTTGCAGTAGTTAAACAATGAATCTTATGAACATGTCAATACAAATTAGGAGAGTCTTTGTCTGTCCTTTTGTTCTGGATCAAAACACGTAGGCCTCGTCAAGGCACGTTAGCCCCCCAATCTTGACTATTATTGCGCCATTGTCGGCTAGGTACTCTGTACCCCTCCCCATTGTTGACCGTTTTTCTCAATCGCCTAAAGTTTCGTCTTTTCTTAGTGGTCTAGTGTCTTTATTTTTTTAACTTATTTTATTTTCAACGGCAAGCAGCCAATTACAAAAATATGTCTTCGTACATGTTTGATCAGTATATTCCGCCGTTTCCGCGGTTCCGCGTCTCTGGCGACCACTTTTCTGTCAAAGAATCGCCATTAAGAGAAGTGATATTACAAACGGCTCGGCGAGAGTAACGCAATGGGCAAAATCGACACTGGGAATTCCTAAACAACGTAGCCTCTAAGGCCGCAACGGTGTTCATATGACGGTCGTCCAATGAATGAACTTATGATTATTTCTAGCTTAAAATTTTTTTACGATAGCATGCATGGTGAGGTGCCGTGAACTTATAAACACAAACTTAAAATCAAGCCTTAAATCTAACAAAATAACGTTCATTAACAAAATCTTAGTTGTTACTAAACCAAACTATGTTTACAGTTAAGGGTGAGTCGGTGGCGTAGTGGTTAGCGCGCCGGACTTCGGGACCATGGCAGCGATGTCGTGGGTTCGAATCCGCGTTCTGCCAGTGACTTTTATCAGTACCTTTCACCTTGAACTGTAGCGGCTCACCCCCTTACTTTGTCTAATACGATCCACGCACAGATCAAATAGTCTATGTGGACGGGGCAAAGTAAGGCAAAAAGAGGTCCGCCAACCTCTTTTACTAAAAAAAAGTTTGAGAGAAACTTTAGGTTTCTAGGTTTCATAGTTAGTGTCATTATAATAGCCTAAATTATTATTTTATATAATTTAATTTTGATTTATTGATAGAAAAACAAGCTAGCTAGCCAGCAAGTGAATGTACCGTCAAAACTGTTTTTCAGTATGATGTTTTATTGCACTAAACACGTAGGCCTATAATATATGCTGAAAAAATAGATGTCTTAAACCAATGATGAAACTTAAATTCATGCCATAAAAGAACATAGGCCTACGTATGTTCAGAAGGTAAGAACAAGCAAATACACGGTACATACAATACTAGGCCTACAAGCCCAATATCTCTATTATTGTTCAGTCTGTCTGTCTATATGTAGGCCTATGCATTTTTAATGAATCACTTATAAATTTTTATCGATTCGTGCTTCGGAATTAAAACTTGGCACAACTACTACATATTTTAATACCTGTATTTGGTTGTTTGTTGTACATAAGCCAATTATTTTTTATGTTTTTTTTTTTTTTACTGTGATCTTAAAAAATATATAAATTGCAAGCAGACTATTTACTGAACATTAGGTAAAAATTTCACGTTTTTAAGTTTTATCGTTTTTGAGTTCTGCTCGCTTAAAGTCCATCATATGTCACTTAATTGTGGGCCACAATTTGTGGCGAACGCCACGGTCTTGACACCAGTTAAGTTACTATACTACAATTAATTACTCAACTACACGTTAAACACACTATTTGCATATAGTGATTAGCTGTGTGTGTTATTTTAACTGTAAATAACTTTTGTAAGTATTTATGATCTATATATCAATAACAACTATAATCTAACCGCTGGAGCGAGCTCTAAACTTGGCTGAGTAAGTGTAGCTGGCTCGATGACGAGGCCGTGAACGGAAGATGCATTTGCCACGATCATCGATAGCGTAGCTGACTTCAAGCCAGCAGAATAGTATTCTTTCGAATGATGCGTTTTTTATGACCTTAATTCAAACGCAGGTATAAAAAACGCTTAGCAAACAAAACAGATATTATCTTAAACAAAAAGATAAATAGTGGCTTATGTATAACAAACAAGTGCCCTATACTCATACAAATTTAGACATTTCGAACTTTTACTGTTCCAAAATGGCCGTAATTTAAAATTTTAAGAGCTGAAAATTCCCAGAACTATAAAAAAATAAAACTATCAATTTAAATTATAGGCCTATAACAAAAATAACAAGATTGTAACTATCAAACAAAAGACGTAGAATAATTGACTTTTTCCCAAAAAAATGTTTGTTGTGGAAATGTGCATGAATTCATAGGTAAAACCCCTATATTATCTCCTTTTTTATGCAACTTATGCTTATATGCTTAGCTAAAATAAATACAGTATTTTGAAACAGGTTTCCACTTAGGGAGGGGGGGCGGTATATGTTTTTGGGGGGGAATGCGCCATCACCTTTGGGGGGGGATGGGCACCCCTGCCCGTGAGCAAAGAGAAACGTCCATGTTAAATATCGACCCCGGAGGCCCAAAAGTAATTTTGAAGTCCTGTGGGGCGGAGCCCTAAAGAACTTCGAAAACTGTGTTTGCAAAACCGTTTTCTTAGCACCCATGAGCAAAGAGAAACGTCCATGTCAAATAACGACCCCGGAAGCCCTAAAGTAATTTAAAATCCTGTAGGGCGGAGTCCTAAAGAACTTCGAAAACTGTATTTGAAAACCGTTTTTCAGTGAGCACCCATGAGCAAAGAGAAACGTCCATGTCAAATATCGACCCCGGAGGCCCTAAAGTAATTCTGAAGTCCTGTGGGGCGGAGCCCTAAAAGGGATGTTTAAAGCACTTTTTTGAGCACCTAAGAAAAAATAGATCACTCTAAATTTCAACCGTGCAGGTTTCCTAATTCGTATTTAAAATTGGCCATGCGGATAGCGTTATATTAAAATTTCGAAGGCCTGTGGGGCGGAGCCCTGAAGAAATTTTGTTAAATCATTTCTTAATGAGCACCTAAGAGGCAAGACGAACCTGTGTTTAATGTTTCAAGTAAATACGTTTGGTAGTTCCTGAGATTTCATGATGAGTCAGTCAGTAATCACTCCCCGTCAGGTTTAGCTTGGTCGCTAAGCTCACTCGCCGCAACTATCCTCTAGTTTCTTATTACCAATCTCCCCTCAATAATTTGAATCAGAACAGCTGTTTACAAAATTAATATTCCTTAATGTTATCATATGTTCCAATACAAAAATGTTGCTTCCATAAGAATAACATGGTAACTTTGAAGACGTGTGGGGCGGAGCCCTGAAGGAATTTTCAAAAACCGTTTCTTAGTGGATGCTTACACCCTAAAAAGAACGTCCATACAAAATTTCAAGGTTCTAGGTCTAGTAGTTTAGGCTGTGCGTTGATACGTGAGTCAGTGGTATTTGACAAATATATAGTAGAAGAAGATTAACAAAGTAATCCAGATCAATAAGGACAACATTGCACAACTACAGTTTGGTAAAATTGAGTACGGATAGCCATCTTGACTATTTTGATAGCCTCCCACCAACAGCAATTTGACCAACGTAACGGACATAATATCCCTAAAATACAGCGGCACGCTTTTCACAAACGTATGAACAGAGAGTAGTGACTCCAGCTATAGCATAGATCCATTGACTATAGATAGTCAATGATAAAACATAATGGACCCCATGCCCCACCCCCATTTAACAGCTGGATAATCCATTATCTTTTCAAGACGAGCTCGTTCTCAGAGATCAGAGTGTACACAAACAATTACACTTTACTGGTACCAGAGCATAGGATAAAAAATTAAGGACGATTTTAGCTTGATTTGATGACTTTAGATATACTTCAGTCGGTGAAGAGGAGGGGGGGAGGAGGGCCCCACAGAAAAGTTGGCCTAGGGCCCCAACCTTCGTAAATCCGCCACTGATTTTAACTACAAAAATACCCATTAGAATATCATGGGAACCTTGAAGGGGTTGTAGACAGGAAATTGGTTCTTCATGGCCAAAACCCACATATACAAAGTTAAAAAAAACTTGGACAGAAAACAATTTGTACGGGTCAAACAAAGCTTGTTTTAGAGTATAAGATATAAATTATTTACAATAAATTCAGATTCAGATTCAAAGTTCCTTATTCATTATGATACAGGAGTATACATAGAATAGTGTCAGTATTTAAGAATAGTGTCAGTATTTAGTTATGGATGGTATAGTAATAGTAAATAGTATGATAGTAGTAATAGTATAGTACATGGATTTACTTTATGAGTAATGTGGCACAAATTTGACAAAAAAATTTTAAGATATATTGTGAGTTATTTAATTTTTTTTATTTCGGATATCATTTGAATGCGAAGTTTGATTGCACAAACTGTACATATATGAAAAATTGCATTTAAATATTACTTGTGCATTTATGAAGCTTCTTCACTAACACTGAACCAGTTTAAAAATAATCACCATTCTTCAACATAAATACAACTTCTCATACAGTTTTAGTTTATACTCATAAAATGGATTTCTTATTATTTTTAAGGCAAAAAATTAAATTTAAACGCAAGTTTCACTCCAACCACATAAATTAATAAAGACAGATGTGACATTAGTTATCATTGAATTGGTTTTGTTAAAAAAATAAAAATAAATAACAATTACAATAAAGACGTCGTCTCAATGGATCACTTAATTTTTTTTATGAAATGATGATATTTTTAACAATTTTTACAACTGCGGTGGAATGAAAAAGCCATAAAAAGAAAGGGTTTAACTGAAATTTAAAAACTCTGCCAAAATATTGAAAAATAGTGGCTAAAAAAGATATGATAAGTGGTGTACTAAAAATAAATTTAACAATTATAGTATTTGATGGGGGTCACTTTTCTAGGGAAAAAGGGTACTCTTAAATATTACCACTTAAATCTTATATTACAAAATAATCAAAAGGGAAGAAAATCAACAAAAATATTGATTTTAGATGAACTGAGTTATGTTATTTTAAATTATTTAAAATTGGATGGGAGTAAAATATGGAAATTTAAATTCATTTTTTCATGCCCCGGAGTGAATGAACGAACGCTGAATAGACAATCACTCTTTTTAACTCAGTGAATCCAATTTGTCAGGCAACTGACGTGTTTAGTTACAAGCGCAACACCTTCTAACGTAATATTTTAAAAAAATCACAAAATAAATTTACACTTGAAACAAAGCAGAACAGAAATACTACACGTTTTAGCAACATAGGGTTTGTTCACCACCAATGCTTCAGAAGATCATAATGTAGAGGATAAGATTGTATATTTACAACACACACTCATAGAAAGAAAGTCATATACTTTTGTTTAAGAAAAGCTTTATTTTACCGTACTAACTGCACAGCTTTTGCCATTATAGAATCTTACAATGAATATGTTCAAGAATTTATATCTTACTTCCACTGCATATACCGTAGCTAGTTATTTTTATCAATTTTAGATGAAATATTTCGAGTGATATTTTGTTCAAGGAAAAATCTACAAACATAAAATGATATATTCTGTGGTAATGCTAATATTAAATTCTGTTAGACAATGAAATTGTTTTATAAATTTCATCATATTGCAGTAACAATACCATATTGTAGTACTAAAGGCCATTGTAGTATTTATATTTAAAATATCCTCTCACGTTTAGAGCTATAAATGGCCCATTACACACAAACTAGATTGGCTGAAGCTTCTGTCTGACTACAATTAATCATATAATCAGCTTTCAGTAATTCTTTAAAACCTGAATTAGAGCATCACATGGTTACAGTTGATTAGTCATTGAAGAGTAATTTTTACAATATTGTGTTTATGTGAAAATGATAAAAGTGTAATTGAAGTTTAATTAAACTATTTAATATTTAAATATTAAAAAATATTTAATAAAAGATTACATACAAAATTTTTATATCTAACTATAATTAATAGTGAAAAGGAGAATACGACAATAAAGTAACCATAAAAAAATAAACTCTTACTGTTTCCATTAATGGGCAGAGAATTTAAGAACAGTTATACAAAAATGGCCCCAAAACTAGGATTTCAAGAATGTTAACAAGTTGTCTTAAAGTAGTTTTTTTGATATTAAGAGAACAAATGGTCAGCTGGAACATAAAGAAAAAAATGCATCAATGTTTTGTACCTTGAGGCAATGGATAGAGTCAATATTTTAGAAAACCTAAACATTCTCTAGCAGGATTCGTGGAATGGAGTCGAGAACAAAGGCAATTTACGTTACATATTGAATTGCTATTTTGCTATTGAGTATTTGATATTGCTAAAAATGCAGTGCGATGTTTTCAAATTTTAATATGTATAAAACAATTTAAATACATGAAATTGTGTGTGTAACAATTAAATCATTTATATTTGAAGAATATGTCAATGTAGCCCAAATTAGTGAAATTTTGTTATCTCTTCTTAAATTATAATATTTACTGTATTGTATATTTGTATTTGTATTTTTTTCTTAAGTTTATTATTGATTATAGGTCTAGTATATTATAAACTAATTAAGCTAATGAATTGTAATTTACATACACAGTAAAAAAGTAAACTTTGTTTTATAATATTTTTAAAATTTATTTTAAAAGACAGAAATTCTTGGAGGTAGGTTATTTATTTCATGGTTGCGGTGACACTTTATCTTGATGCTTCTTATCAGTTTAATTAATTCTTCCTTTCACACTTGAAAGGATCTTCAGCTTTTATATTCTAAAGCCTTAAATGTTTCTACAATATAATTATATGAGTTTTCCTCGCGAGTCACATGTTAAAGGCAAAAGGTATACAAAAGTTATTTTGTTCACTTTATTTTCCATGGTTAACGGTAAGTCACAACTACATGAAACTATTATGTTAACAATACTGTCGTAACTTCAAAGTTAGGGCTACTACCATAAATTGAAATTACAGTTGGGTCATTTCAGTTAAAGACCAATTTCTGGATGCACTAACGTAGTTTTGTGTGTATTTTAAAGCTATGCCACAGTTATCACAATAACAACTTGTTAAAAAATGGATTTCAGATTCAGAATCTCAAGATATATTTCATAAAAATGTTATCTATTATTTTCATACCTAAGACAGAATTCACTTCATTAGAACGGAGGAAATCTTTTTACACCATATATACAGCTTTTGTACTGAACTATTCTGTATGTTAAGTCAAATTGTGTCCATAATTCAATAATTACTTTTAATATTTTAATGGGTGCCTTGCTTACTTAAGTATAACTAATTTTTAGTTTAACAATCAAAACAAGAATGAAATTCACTTTGGAAGAAGAAAACCCTCCTCAAAATGGTTCGCAGAAACCTAATTACGCCATAGAACCTTCAGGCGTTTTTGGCATCTCCCTATTTTTATGACAATTAAATTATGTAAGAGCTACGCAGTATAATGTGCGATGGATGAAAGATAATAAGATCAAAAGAAAACAATTCTTGCAAAGAAAAACTAACAAAATATTGGCAGCACCTCAAATGAGTACCCGGCTCTCATTATTTATGGTTATTTTCAGTGCTCTCTTTTTAATTAAACAAATTTTCATCATTTTACCTTCATTTAAAGTTACCTACTAACTGTATGTAAAGTTATTTAGCACAGTTTGTGCCTGCCGCAAATTTGTACCATGTACTTAACTAAATCATATGTTTAATTTAGATTAGATGTTTGTTTTGTTTTTTGGTTGTTGTGACTTTTGACCAAATATATTCATGAAAGTAAGTCCAATTTTGTCTTTTTATATTGGCTTGTCTGTCGGTCTTTACATTTGTGGTGCCGAAACCCGATTCAAAAATAAATGTCACTGAGGAAATCAAAAAGGGACAGACATCCCCCTGACAGATATTCTCCTGAGGAAAAGGCCAAAAGCATGGAACCCAAAGAGGATCAACCTCTAAAACCTCCATCTATGTCAAGGACCATCAGCACAACCTCCAGTAGGCGTCGACTATTGCAATTGGAATTGGAAAAGATTGAAGAACTGAACAAACTGGAAAGAATTAGAGACGAAAAGGAATTGCAACGCCAAAGGGAGATTGAAGAGATGGAGCGACAACGTCAGGAGATGGAGCGACAACGTCAGGAGATGGAGCGACAACGTCAGGCGGAGGAGAGAGAATTTGAACGACAGAAAAGACTGCTTGAGGCAAGGGTCGAGCTTGATTCCGCCTCTGTCTTGGGAGGCAGCCGGTCAGCTTCAGTCTTGGGCAGTCAACCAGCGTCAGCTTCGGGCAGTCGTCATCCGAAAGGTAATCAAACTCAAGACAATGTAAGCCTTGATGTTCCTTCAGTGGAGGAGGAGGCTTATATCAAAGTCGAAAGGTGGCTGAACGAGGAACCGCCAGTTCCTTTGTCTTCGTCAGCCATCGTGTCCACGGCTATTGGTAAACTTGCTAACTCCTTTACAAAGGCTATCAATTCATGTAATCCTGTCCAACCAAGTCGGCAGAGACTTCCCGCCTTCAGCGGAAAACCAGACGAATGACCGATGTTTTATTCTTGTTATAATAAAACTAAACATCTTTTTAACGACGATGAGAACCTTGACAGAATAAGGAATTGTCTAGAAGGCGATGCTTTCAAAATGGTAAAACCTCTTTTTGTATCAGGCAGGAATCTAAGTACGATAATTAAGACTTTACAAATGCGGTTTGGACGACCCGAGTTTGTAGTCGAGTCAATGTTGAAAAAGGTACGCATGCTCCAAACTGTCAAGGAGGATGACGCTGTCGCCCTGATTGAATTTTCAACGACTCTTTTAAACTTGACCTCTACAGCAGAGTCATTAAATTTGGAGACGTACTTAATTAATCCTACCTTAATGAACGGGCTTTTAGGTAAGCTTCCCTATACACTTAAGTATAAGTGGGCTGAATACGTCAATAGCATGTGTTTAGAAAACCCTGCTGACCTGAAAGTTTTCTGTAAGTGGCTAGAAACTCAGTGCTCCATTCTGAGTATCTATTTCCGTCCACCCGAAGAAACAACGCGGAGGAAATATGACGCTAAACCGGTTTTGACCAATACCCCTGTTGAAAACCTCTGCATTTTCTGTTCGGAAAGTCACGAATCCGAGAAATGTAAAGCGTTTAGGAAAGCAGAAGTCGCACAACGGTGGAAAATGATAGTCGAGAAAAAGGTGTGTTTCTTTTGTTTCCGTCGACACCAAATAAAATTCTGTAAATCGAAGAAACCCTGTGGGATCAATGGCTGCAAACTATATCACCACCGCCTTCTGCACACCGATAAACCTTCAAAAAACGTACCAGAGACAAGCCTCGATAAAACATAGAAAACATCAGGTCAGGAAGGTAAAGCCAAAGAAAGTCAGGAAGGTAAAGCCAAAGAAAGTCAGGAAGGTAAGGTAAAAGAAGATAAGGTAAAAGAAGGTAAGGCAAAGGAAGAAATTATAAGCAATCACTCAGTAAATAACCGTGTTTTACTTAGTGTGTCCAGTGACCTTATACGGCCCAAGTTGTCAGATTGACACTTATGCACTCTTAGATGATGGTTCGACTGTATCCCTGTTAGATTCAGTTACAGCTGACAAATTAGGAGTCACCGGTAGCATTGAACCCCTTACCACTTGTTGGTCAAATGCAACTAAACACTTTGACCCAACGTCCAGACGGGTTGAACTTAAAATAAAAAGACTTTACGAAGAAGAAGTTTTCACCTTAAGTAATGTAAGAACACAATCGCCTTTGGATCTACCTAAACAATCAATTGACTCAGTTAAACTTCGCGAAAGGTGGTCTCACTTAAATTCAATTGATCAACCTCTACCGACATCTCTCGCGAAACCTACAATCTTGATAGGGCAAGACAACTGTGAATTGCTATTGACCAGGAAGATAATCGAAGGTCCGTCGAATGCTCCCGTTCTGTCATGGAGCTACCTTGGATGGTCAATGCACGGCAAGTGTCCTGAATTTGTTGGGCGTGTTGACGATTTCGTCTTTACGTCCTTTCATCACGACAGCCTACATGATTTGGTAAAAGGTTCTTTGGAAATTGACAATTACGGTGCATCTCCAGAAGAAAACAAGTCGATAAAATCAGCAGAAGACGAGCGTGCAATGTCAATCCTGGAGAAGACAACGAAGTTAATCGGAGACCGTTATGAATCTGGCCTGTTATGGAAATCCGATGACTTTAAATTTCCTCCAAGTTACGACAATGCTCTTAAAAGGCTAATACACATTGAAAAGAAGATGACGAAAGATCCTACCCTTAAAGACGAATACTCAAAGAAGATCGCCGACTACAGCGAAAAGGGATACATTCGAAAACTAAGAGAAGATGAGGCAAGTGTTTTGAACGGTCGTACCTATTATCTACCTCATTTTGGAGTTGTAAATCCCAATAAGCCCAATAAAATGAGATTGGTTTTTGACGCAGCTGCAAAGTCCAATGGTATATCATTTAATGACGCTCTAATTAGTGGACCTGACCTTCTGAATCCATTGCCTGCTGTTCTTATGAAGTTTCGTCTGGGAAAATTTGTCATCGCTGGGGATATTAAAGAAATGTTCCATCAGGTGCGCATAAGGAAAGAAGATGTCGATTCACAGAGGTTTTTGTGGAAACAAAACCCAGATGACCCTCCAGATACGTACGTGATGGAGGCAATGACATTTGGATCGACTTGTTCCCCCTGTAGTGCTCTCTTCGTGGTGAAAAAAATGCTAAGCGTTTTTCGTCTGTTTACCCTGAAGCAAGCAAATCAATCCTTACCAAGGAATACATGGACGATTTGTTAGACTCTGTCGATTCTGAGGAAGAAGCAAAGACCAGAGTTAAAGAGATAATAGAAATTCATAGATCAGGTGGATTCCAAATTTGCAACTGGCTATCGAACTCCAAAGATGTTTTGTCCGATATCACAGAAGAACTGAAGTCCAACTCGACTAAGCAACTGAAATCCGACAGCAACCTTCCCACTGAACGAGTTCTTGGAATGTGGTGGAATTCAGACAGTGACAATTTCGTATTCCACCGAAATGCGGAGAAGTTACAGAAGATGGAGTCAAGCTACCCAACTAAACGTGAAGTCTTGAAAGCTGCCATGTCTATCTTCGACCCTTTAGGTCTAGTTACACCTACTACGATCAAAGGTCGAATGTTGGTACAAGAGATTTGGAGAATCAAAATTACATGGGACGAAGTACTAACAGCGGAACTGACTAAGAAATGGCAAGATTGGTTGGAGGAAGTGAAACAGTTACAGTATTTTACTATTCCACGGTACTATTTCAAAACCCTGACAGTCAAAGAAACTGAGCTTCATGTTTTTGTTGACGCAAGTGAAGAAGCGTACTCAGCTGTTGGATATCTAAGACAAAAGGATTCAAACGAGAACACAGGGTACAAAACTATGTTGGTTATGTCGAGAGCAAAAGTAACACCTCTTAAACCAACAACCATACCAAGACTAGAACTACAAGCAGCTGTCCTTGGATGTAGGCTGGTTAAAACCATCTTACACGACTTAGGCATCCCCATTGTCCGAAAGATCCTTTGGTCAGATTCGGTTACGGTATTACATTGGATTAAATCCGATCCAAGAAACTTCAAACAATTCGTTTCTAATCGACTTGGGGAAATCCTGGGAATTTCACAAGCTGAAGAATGGAGGTGGGTGCCAACTAAACTCAACCCTACCGACATCGCTACCAGGAGCAACAAGAAATTCACAAAAAAATGCTCATGAATTTTGGACTTATAGCCCCGAGTTCTTAAAATACGACTCTAATAATTGGCCAGAGCAACCGACAACCTTGCAAGCAGTTGACAATCAAGAACTCAAACAAAGATTTGTTGGCTTACTCAACGAAGACAAAGATGACATCATCAACGTTGAGAAATTTTCTTCTTGGGACAAAGTAACGAGAGTAACTGCATGGGTGTTGAGGTACATTAGTGCACTACAGTCCAGGATAAAAACAGAACCGAAAGATAAACTGAAGATTAATTCTGACCTGAAATTGATTGCGGAACTTACTCCGGAGGAAGTTCTTAAGGCTGAACTTGTCTTAGTATCAAAATCCCAAGAAAGAAGTTTCAAAGAAGAAAATGCCTTATTAAGAAGTAAGAAGTCAGTACCAAAGTCGAGTGTGATATTCACGCTGGTACCCTTTATAGACAAAAAAGGCCTTATCAGGATGAACACAAGAGTAAAGAACTCTCCTGAGATCAGCAATGATCGAAAATATCCAATCATTTTGGATGGGAAAAGTCATGTGGCTAAACGGCTAAACTAATAGTGAAATCATTTCACGAACATTGCCTACACCAAGGCATCGAAACAGTTGTCAACTTAACGAGAGAAAAGTACTGGATAACAAAAGTAAAAACTGTTGCCAAGCGGATTCAAAGAAGCTGCATGAGATGTCAAATAAATAATGCAAAGTCGAAACCTCCACAGATGTCACCTCTTCCAATGACCAGAGTTTCTCAAGTCAAACACGCATTTTTTACACCGGTGTCGACTACTTTGGACCAATTGAAGTAACTGTCGGCCGGAGACATGAAAAAAGATATGGGGTATTGTTCACATGTCTGACCACGCGAGCAATTCACCTGGAAGTATCTCATTCGCTAAACACTGAGAGCTGTATTATGGCTATTCAAAGGTTTATTAGCCGCCGACCGTGTCCGTCAGAAATGTTTTCTGATAACGGGACTAATTTTGTAGCTACTGACAAAGAACTACGGAATGCAGTGAAACAACTGAATAACACCCAGATTCAGAGAAACGTCGTGAAACATGGAATTAAGTGGAACTTTATACCACCTCGAGCACCGCACATGGGAGGTTGCTGGGAACGTTTGGTTAGGTCAGTTAAAACTGCCTTGAGAAGCGTCATGCGTTGTCAGTATCCTAAGGACGAAGAACTACAAACATTTTTAGTTCGTGCGGAGTTCATAATTAACTCGCGACCACTGACCCATGTTTCCCTGGACCCTTTGGACCCTCAACCACTTACACCAAATCATTTTTTAAGAGAGGCGTTCAAAATTGAGATTATGGAGGACCAGCTCTGCAAACGACGGTTGGTTCGAGTCAGATCACTTCTAGACAATTTCTGGAAGAGGTGGATCCGAGAATATCTCCCATGTTTGTCTCAACAATGTAAATGGCACAAAAGAATCGAACCACCAAAAGTTGGAGACTTGGCCATAATCATAGACGAGAATAATCCAAGAAACACATGGCCAATGGGTCGAGTAACAAACACGTACCCAGGTCGAGATGGTGTCATCAGGATCGTCGACATCAGAACCTCCAAAGGAACCTTTCGCCGCCCTTTTACAAAAGTCGCCATCTTGGGGGAGGGGGAGAAGATGTAAAGTTATTTAGCACAGTTTGTGCCTGCCGCAAATTTGTACCATGTACTTAACTAAATCATATGTTTAATTTAGATTAGATGTTTGTTTTGTTTTTTGGTTGTTGTGACTTTTGACCAAATATATTCATGAAAGTAAGTCCAATTTTGTCTTTTTATATTGGCTTGTCTGTCGGTCTTTACACTGTACTTCGACGAATCTTTTACATTTCACAATGTCACAGAATTGACATTGCCACCAGGTTTCCAGCGCTTCGCATTGGTATATTCTTACGGATGTGGGGTTTTTCCGACGATCGGATTTCGTGTATTATGACCAAACCGGAGTCTATAGGGCCTCAAAACCAGCTAGGCAGAGTTATTTTTCTCCACCCTGTTTATGAAAAAATTGTTTTATGATGGACTTTCAATAATGAGTGAGATGTATTTTAAATATCGCAAGAGTAAATTAATGATTCATTTAAATATACAGTATATTTTTGTTTTACCATGGCCTACTAAAAATGGCATGATTTGTTTGATTGATGCTTCGTTGATGACAAATGTTAGTTTTCAAGGAGCTTCTTTAGGTTTATCCTCTGTTAAACAGTTTTACGTATTAGAGAACAGTAAACTGTAAAATGGGTTAATTTATAAAAGTGTGTTTTACATTTATTTGCGACTATCTTTACTAAAAAACGGTTGGTAATAGAAATTAATATTTTATTTTATTTTAAAGAAGTTGTTAAAGTCGTAGTGAAAAATGTTGGTAAACATGTCATTACCTAACATGGACTGATAGAACATTGTTGAAATTCAATGTAGTTATTGATAACAAAGATCACGAGACATTGTCCTTGATTGGATAAGCCACTAGATCCATATTGAATAATGTTAATCCTCCTTTCCTTATCATTGAACTATAATTTACCAACGTTAATTTTAATTTTTTAATCTTTGTAACTAAGGTATCGAAAAATTATAGGTTTTACACGGTTGGCCATCCAAAACGCAGCCAAACAAATGTCGCTTGACCTAATGGTCATTAATCCTCACATCTGCTCAAACTGTTTTGAGGTTAGGTTACTAAGAACGTACATAGGTTGTTTATGAGTAATTTTAACAAGCTGAAAAATCTATGTTCAATCAAGTTAGTTGAATTGAGCAGTGCGGCAAAAATGTATTCATTTTATTGATCTAAAGTTGCTCTTCGATCTCGGATTCTCGATCGTTACACTTCGCTTCGTGAGGAAGGCGTCACTTTTTATCATAGTGATGAAATATCCATTTTTTATGACTAGATAACTTGGAGTTTAATAGAAGACAAAAATTATTTATTAATAGTCAAAGAATGCAACAAAAGCTCTCTGATCGTTGAGATTTATTTATTAAAACATAACACTCAAATATGTCGTCAGAAAATTTATAAGACTAAAACCGCGAAAAACCATAATATATTTTCCTAATGTTTTCGTTCTAATATGTATGCATAAAAAGAGAGATAGTTCAGTGAGTTGTTTTGACACTATGGAGTTGGGTCCAACACTTACTATCCAACCTAAACAAACTACTCCAGAGCTTGATCCAGAGACCTGAGTGTTACACGGTTTGCGTGTTTACTGTTCTGGGGCCAGCGTATTGGTTACAGTGAGTAATTCTCGTTTACTTTTCTTTTACAGTTAAACATGCCTAAAATATCCCGACAATCTTAAAGAATTTTTCCCCTGCTAGTCTTCTATTAAGAAAAACTATTAAAAGAATAAACATAAAAAATGAAAAATCTTAAACGTTGCAACAGAAAGTTGTTGGTATATTTATTCAAGATTGGCATGTTGTTGGTAGATTTAACTGAAAAATATAAAGCGGTATACAGTAACTTTATTTGTTGAACACTTCCTTTAAGAGCAGAACAAATATTCAGTGAATAGATGTTGGTATTGACAAATATCGTAAAACAGTATCAAACAGTTGCATTCAAAACTTTTGTAAGAAAAGTAAAACAAGCTCCAGGTTTTCAATTCAATTCTAATAATAAGATATGATGTTTCCCAACTGAATTCCTTACTACATTAAATGCACTAGGTTTGTATGAATAAAGCACGCTTTGTATAAAAAATGTTGTTGGCCATTATGTAGTATACCCATGCCATAAATATTTAGCTTCTTTAGGATTATGTTTAAGGTTTAAATTTAGTCGAACATTATTATGTTATAATAAACATTATATATATATATATATATATATATATATATATATATATATATATATATATATATATATATATATATATATATATATATATATATATATATATATATATAACTCAGTGTCTAGACTGTTACCACCGGCTTCGAGAGCCCATAACAGTATATTTTATCTGTAGAAAATAACTGCAATCCCAGAATTAGGTAATTGTTGTCAATGCAGTAATCAAGATGTGGTTAAAGATTTTTAACTTAATTATTAAACAAGCTATAGTATTTTAGCTGACTGATTATTTCTACCTGATAAAAATAGGAAAGGTGTGTCAGAATTTCACTAAATCAGTTCTATACAGGGTGTCTTTAAAGTCTAATGTCATCAAACCTCATAATATGGCTAATTGGGTAAAAATAAGCAAAAATTGTTATATGAATGTATTTCTTAATATACATATTTATCCAGATATCCACTATTTTATTGTTTTTCACTTAATGATATTTATGTCAGTGAGGGATTAATGTAGAAACTTCATATTTGGCAAGGACCTGAAAACAGCATGGCACGGTGAAAAGGTATCACCATTTCATAGTCAATGGTATCACATAAAAAACCCTCCTACTTGCGTAGTATAATAGTTTGAATTTATCTTTAGAACCAATAGTCACTAAATAATATAAATACAAAATTAACTATTCAAGTGAGATAAAAATTATTAGTTACGTGAATTGATTTTGTGTTTGGTATATTCTAAACTGCAAACATCTTTTTCTAATTTTTATATTCACTGTAGTATAAACAAAGATCGGTTACTTAAGAAGCAAGAGTAAAATCTTTACAAAACATACTGGCTGTAAATCGACATTGTAGCCACGGAAACAAGGTCTATTGGACCGGTGTGCCATAAACTGCAATTTGTAGTCAAGGCTTGTTTACTAAGTTTTACCTTAGATGATTTCGTGAAAGCAGAGTTATTTCGTTCGACACAAAGACTTAAAACATTAATACCTAGAAGTGATTCTAACATTATAAACGTTTATTTTGCTGAATGTTCGGTAATATAGTGTGAGTTTCTTAAAGTGGCCCATTAGCTAACTTTTTTATTCTACATCTGACAATATAATTCTTATTGGGGACCCCCTTAAATTTTTTATATTGCTTTCAGGTATGTATTATTATTTATTTATTTACGGTAAACGAAAATTCACAAAGATAATAATACAATTCAATACATAATTGACATAATTAAGACAGTTCATGCTGGGGTGTAATGAAATCAACAACAATAATTTAACAATAATATAACTCACTATAACATAACTAATAGCCTATAACAAAAGACAATAGATAAAATAAAATTAACAATGGCAATACATTAACAATAGCGATAGATTAACAATAGCAATAAATTGAAAAAAAAACAATAATTAACAATACACTAATTTATAATAGCAAAAGATTAACAATAACAATAAATTAACAATAGTATAAACTAAAGTTGCGATAATTTGACAATGAAAAAGGTTCAACTGACAGATAAAATAATCAACAAAAACAATGATCTAACAATAATAATAATAATAACAAAACGAAAATTTAACAATAATTCAACAATCTAAGCAATAATACGGCAATGACAAAAAAAAATGAAAAATTGTAAATATATCAGATCTAGAACCTAGAGTGGTTTAAAAGTAATTTTTAATTTATTATTGCTTTCATGGAAGAAGTCATGGAGAGGTGATATCAGGTTTCCAGTTCTGTGAAGTCTAGGGATGGTGCTATAGTGTTCATATAACCAGTAGAGTACGCCCGATTACCAAACAGATGTAAGAAGCGGGTTCGACCAGGGATTCTGATGTCGATCAGACTGAGTAGTCGTGGACAGTCCATATCACCACCAAGAAGACGTTGTAGGAACATCAGATCCAGTGGTTGTCGTCTCTTCAGCAACGGCTCCAAGCCAACCAACTCACCGATGACATCCAGAGGGGCAGTCCGGTATTCAAAACCCAGATTGACTTCAATAATCCAAAGAAACCTGTCTTGAACCGCCTGTAGACCCTGGATATGCCCAATCTGATGAGGAGACCAGACGACACTGCCAAACTCTAGGACGGATCTAACAAGCGCTATGTAAACATTACTCATTACATAACTTTATCGGCCCATAACTCCGAAACCAATAAAAAATACTCTAGAATAAAATTGTCTTGAATTGATGTTTTAAGAACATTTTTTTTTAAAACGTCAATTTTTACAAATATTTAGTTTTTGTCCACCATATTAGAAAGAAGTTAATTCATGCGTAAATGATAATTTTTATGAGTTAAATGTTCTTAAAACATCAATTTAAGACTTTTTTATTCTCTAGTATTTTTTATTTTAATCAATGGTTTCGGAGTTATGGGCAGATACAGTTTGGCCCATGTTATTCTTATGGAACTAAAAATGAACTTTAATTGCCTCTAGCTCCCTAACCGTTAGGTTTAGAGGAAAATGACAAAGAGTAAAAAAGTCTTAAAATTACATGGAAATTTCTAAAACACCATAAAATGTAGGGTGTTCCATAAGAAATTTTATAGTTGGCTGCCATATTGGAAAAATGGCGGGAAATTTTGAAAATTGAAATAAATATATGAAAGGAAAATAAAAAAGGGGGTCCCCCATAAAAAAGTATACTGTCAGATATGGAATAAAAAGGTTAGCTATTGGATGACTTTAAGAAACTCACCCTGAATATTCCTTTTTGTTATTACAACACGAACATTATTCTGTACTGTTGATGAGTACTTTAATATATGGGATTTTTGAAAGGTGACTGGACTCATCATTAACAAAAGAAAGAGGTTTGACGTCATTTCAACTTCACTTTTAGTTTTATTTTCGTTCATTCACTATATTCGTCTACACGCCTGAACTGGAGTATACGTTGAACGTTGTATAATTAAATCGAATGAAAGATTATGAATGAAAGATTTATCTTCATCCTCTGAAAACCGATGAATTAAATTTGACAAAAGTAATGACTAGACTTACTTAAGGAGATTAGACTTGGATTTAAGTCGATAGATCGTAGTATGATTTACTCATAAAGTACCGGGAAGATTCTAATTTGCATCGTAATTTAAAAATCTGTATTCTTCTTATATTAATGACACTTGATTTAAACTGGGAAAAAACCTTCAGCAAACTAGAAGTTAAAGTAAGAATTGTAAGTTTCAAAGGTATGATTAAACATAGTTCAAGCCTTAAATTGAACATTACTGATGATATATTTCCAAAATTATGTTATCAACTCTTGTCGCTTACAAAGACGTTCGTTCTACCCCAAAAATAGTACCTTTGTTATTAAAGAAAAAAAGGGCAGAGTAAATTTGAATTTAAGTCAATTAAGAGAAACACCAAGCTAATTTCATGAATATGAAAAGCATTTATCAAAGAGACTCTTCAAAATAGAAGTTTAACATTAACGAGATTAGTTTCTAAATAAGGAGCTAAATAAGTGGCATTTGGCTTTAACACTTAAACAACTTTTACAAATTAATTCCTTCAATTCTCTAGTATCCAATTAAAAGGCTGAAAGGCAGTTAGCATTTGGTCTGTAAAATACTTTGTTGTAGCGTTAATTTGTAACCAGCAACAAATGTAACGGGACATTACTTGCTGATATCTATTGATATCAGTAATGTATGCTATACACATGTTCTGTATTTGATGCCATAAGACACTCTACTGGTACAGACTATTAAATACATGGTCCATATATTATAGGGTTACTTATAGGGTCCAAAGGATTAAATTGTATGTGATTGTTAAACAAAAATGTTACTTTATGAGAATTGTAAAAACGATTTGTATTCAACGTCTAATTCCATGACAAATCTTTGAGTTCTTTTGATCTTTTATTATTTGAGGAAACTATTGTTTTGAATAGACATATAGTAAATCATGTCATGAGTTAATTGTGACAACAAATTAAGTATAATATTCCCCCCCCCCCAAAAGATTTTGTAATCTTTTTTAAAAGGCATTTCATAACTACTTTCAGCCTAATAATCTCTCCAAGTTGATATACTTTTAGTCTACCAAACGTTTATAGGAAACCTTTTATTAGAAATTTCTGAAACAGTCCGATTGTTCACGTTTCAGTTTAAAGTTTGTCCCATGTTATTCTTATGGAACTAAAAATGAACTTTAACTACCTGTAGATCAATAACCGTTAGGTTTAGAAAAAAATCAAGGTATAAAAATGTCTCAAAATTACATGTACATTCCAAAAACACCATAAAATATAGGGTGTTCCATAAGAAATTTTAAAATTGGCCGCCATATTGGAAAATGGCGGCCCTTTACAAGAAAATGGAATTCATATTTTTTATCATCTTAAAAAAATAGGTGATGTTCCCCATTTAAAGTTTTCTCTAAATCTCATAGTTTAGGATATGCCAATGGTGGCACAGTTAAGTTGTTCACCCTGTATAAATAAAAGGAGCACCCCTAATAGAGCTTCGGAGGGATTAAAAAATTTCATCGTAGCGTTGGTTTTAAAATGTTCTGTGCTTGGCTTTAAATTTCTTTAGTCTACTTAAATGAAGAAATTTTTTATCTACGAGTCATGCTAAATTATTAAAAGTAGCGAATGTCTATCAAATGAAATTATAATCGTGATCGGAGCGGTGGCGTAACAACAGCTAGTTAGTATATACAACTTGCTTAGCTATTACATGTGATACATAGTTGAATACTTATTCTTTTTAGAAATATGTAATCCTCTCATTGGCCAATACTCAACATGAGGATGAGTCAAGGATTTCTCGTTTATCCAGATATGTCATGAATTAAGTTTTAGAAACTTACAGAACAAAAATCAATAAAAATTTAACTGCTTTATAGTTTACTAGTTGTTGCCCGTCGATACTCGACGGATATAGCTCCATTAGTGGTAAATGAAACGCTATAATAGTACAAACATGTAAGGTAGTCTATAAAATGTACTTCTTTGAACTGCCATACCAAGAACAATAATATAATATTTTACAGAAAATACTACGATTTTAGTTGGAGCGTCGGAAAAGTAGGCCTATTCCTTAAAACCAATAATGTTGCATCCTTGTACTTATAGGGCCTACTCTTTAGTATTTTATAAACATGTCAATTTGATTGTTTAGGTAGGCGCAAACCTAATTAGCCTAAGGAAACCGTTCTATTTCAACTACATCAGAAATAAGTAGAGAAATATCCACTTGTAGGCCTATTGGATAAATTGTTCTTAACAGTTTTTTTTCAAGAATTAGGAAAGGCCTACAGTGTTGTAACTTATGATGTTTGGCTTTAACAAATATTGGTATTAGGGTAGAAAAACCATTTACAACCACTTTCATATCGCAATATTTATGCTGTAGTGTGCAAGTTTCATTAACTAACTTATCTAAATTTAAAGAATACAAATTTATTTCACACAAAATTACATAATTTTAGTTGGAGTGTCTGCTAAAGTAGGCCTTTTGGGCAAATCCCTTAAAAACAATAATGCTGCACCCTTACTATGTAACACAGACACTCTTTAGTATTTTATAAACATAAAAAATCGATTGTTTACTTAGGCCTAAACCTTAGTAGCCTAATCAAAGCGTTATATTAGTTAGAAACATCAAAATATAAGCAAGCCTAAACTATCAATTTGTAAACTTGTTAGTTTAATAAATAAGTTTTTTGAGAGTTTGAAAAGGCCTAAAAATATTTTAATGTCTCTGTTTTGCTTAAAATAAATATCGGTACCATCAGTAAAACAATTATTAGAGACGCCGTTTTTGGACACATTACAAAAAGTATATTTGTGAAGATCGGTCTGGAAACCCGGGCCGTCTGATTTGAAGTAAGTCACGCTACCGACTGCGCCACAAATACCGTTGTTGAGGAAAGTAAATGTAAAGCATTACAACGTTGCAAACGACAAATTGATTGCACAAAGAATTTCCGATACATCCGTTTCTTTTAATACAAATGTGAGCAATTTATTTAAACTAAACCTTTACAATTTAGTCTTAATTTTAAAGCAATCAGCTATTTTACTTAATAAAGCAACTTTCTTTCTTTTTAAAGGATAATACATTATAATAATTGTGAACGTTTTTAGGTACGGTATTGGATATAGTAAACAAAATCCTTCTTGAGCTTTTGCTCATCCACTCTGTATTTAGACAAAATACCTCGTGTGTTTACAATCAGCTGATTAAAAGCGTGTAAAATAAATATGTAAATTGTAAAGGTTTGAAAATGTCGATAATTTTAATTTAAGGAAGTAAGATAACGTTAAAGTAAATAAAATCTGCTAATATACAAATGTTAACGTTTTATTTGGTACAAACTGCGTGTAAATTGGTCCAGTGGAAGTCTCAGACGAACTGTCCAAAGGATTGGAAATGTTGACTTTTTTCCCCATGTTAAATTTCCATAAGAAAAGTTTTTTTTTTCATTTTTGACCGATTTAACGTAAATATTTTTGAAATACGAATAAAACCTGCTAATATAGTACCGAAAACGTTTATTTTGGTACAACCCGCATGCAAATCGGTCCAGTAGAAGTCTCAGACGAACTGTCCAAAGGATTGGAAATGTTGGCTTTTTCCCCATGTTAAATCTCCATAAGAAAAGTTTATTTTTCATTTTTGACCGATTTAACGTAAATATTTTCGAAATACGAATAAAACCTGCTAATATAGAACCGAAAACGTTTATTTTGGTGCAACCCGCATGTAAATCGGTCCGGTAGAAGTCACAGACGAACTGTCCAAAGGTTTTTGCGAATTTCCCATAAGGAATAAGCTATTACCGTAGGTCTCATGGTAAGACCTAAGCCCGGGACCATGTTACTTTTTCGTTTTGAGGTGCCCAGAGACCAAAAATAATAGTCATTAAAATTTATATATATATATATATATATATATATATATATATACATATGTATATATGTATAATATGTATATATGTGTCCCTAGACACGATAACTCTTGTAAAAATGGTCCGATCGACACCAAATTTGGTAGAGATGTGTAATCCTACGTTTATTCGGATGAGTTCGAAAACCAGACACATCGACCTACCGGAAGGGGTGGTTTTGGGGGATTTTGTACCCCAAAAATGGGTTTTTTACATTTTTCATATGTAAATTTGAAAAATTTAAATTTTTATTTTGACCATTGGATTTAGCTCAAAAAACACACAATTTAGTATTTTGAAGCTTTGCTCTATCTCCATTGGTTACCGAGATATTACAAAGTCTAAAGACAGTACATTGTCTTTTGGGGCTCCAATGTTAATCTTATGGAGAATAAGGATGGTTAATATTTCACTTATTAACCAAAATATTTGGATGAAACTTGGTATTTAGCTTCATTTGGTTGAGATTCATCCATTTAAGGTAAAAAATCTTGGTTTTTGTACTTATCATGGCAGCAAACCTGCATACTCTTTTCCCATGTTAATCATATGGAGAATAGGCAAACTTTTTTATTTATGGACAGATATTGATGAAATTTACTATATGGCTTTATATGGTAGAAATAAATTTTTTCTATGCTAAAAACCTACTTTTAGTGTCCACCATGGCAGCATACCTGCATACTCTTTTCCTATATTTATCTTAAGGAGAATAGACATTTATTTCCCTATTTATGAGCACGTGATGAAATTTTGTTTACAAGTTTAGCTGGTCAAAATTAATATTAATAATGTGGAAATTCGCTGAGTATGCAGGTCTGCTGCGACGGGAGTATTTACCTTTGTGTTTTAAATATATAGATGAGTTGGCATTTTTAGTACAGAAGTATAGCATATACAAATGTTAAAATGACAAATGTTTATTAATGCTCATTACTAGCTTGCTTTATTGGAATAAAAATGTCTGTATAATATTTTAAAAATATGTTATAAAATATGAAAAATTATGCACGTAAAAGTTTCCTATCAAAACATGATGGCTACATGAAAAAGCCAATGTCGAGGAGTAAGAAAAATTACCAACGAAAAATACCACTTAGGGCAAAAAATCTTTAGAAAAACAGGGCGAACATTTGAGAGATTCGCTCTAGGATTTCCACTCTTGTGCATTCTTTCTTTGGAGAAACATTCTATAAAAGAAACCCGTTCGTTTTCTCGGCGTAGGTTATTTCTTGCAACCTGTTACACAGTTAAGCTGGATCACCATCACCTACCTCACATTGATACTTTAACATTTTACCTCCTTTGGACTTTTTACTCAGACTTTTTCAGTCATGCTAGTGGTGTCTGGGGCCAAATGGCCCTCGAAAATAATAAATCTAAGAATTCAGTCGTGTTTTTAAACATTACTCTTCAAACATTACTTAGGTGATGTAACCGACCACTTTTTAGCCTAACATAAACAAGATAAAATACAACTGGATGTTTAAAAAACTTTACCCACAACTCAAATTTGAAAAAAGTTAAAAACCAACATGTTTTGTAAACTATACATACTTCAATAACAAATCCATGTGATTTTCTAACTAATTAAAAGAAGGCCATTTGATATTTTTTGTAAATACAGTTAGTGGTATTTTTAACGTTTTGATAGAAGACGGTAAAAGCCCTGGTCTTATTTCCTTATTTATTGGAAGTAACCTTATTTATTTGAAAAGCCCTGGTCTTATTTATTGTCTTTATAAAGTTGGCAATCATTTTATGGGATTGAAATGTATGGTGGGACAAGCAATTTCAACGTAAATAAAACTTTAGTTTGATAGAAAAAGGCAATTATAAAAAGTATAATTAATACTATCTTATCATGGTATTATAACCATAAATCATCTCCCTAATAACGTGAGAAGTAAGAGTGACATTTAGAAGTTTAAAGGATTTTTAAAACTCTTCATTTTATAATATTAATGAATTTTATGACCATATTACTACCTAATGCACCTCAGGTAGGGAATATGGTAAAGTTGGTCTGTTTTGTATCAAAAGAATAAACTAACTGGCTTAAGTTTTGCTAGGCTAGTTTCCTCTTTTTATTAACATAACTCTTATTACTAACATTATTTACTCTATTCATGTACACTTGTGAACGTTTTAAATACAAATGTTTTAAATGGAATTGAACTGATCAATTAGCTAAGTAACACATTGAAACTGGGACTAAAACCGACCCCAATTCTGAACGCGGTTTGATACAGATCAATCAAACTACTCTTTTTATAAAACTTTTTAAATCCGACTTACCATTGATGCGATATTTTAAATAAGATAGAGTTCAAATTTTGCTTTTACGGTTAGAAAATACTATTTATCTATTTTAGTAAAATTTCTTTAACATCAGTTCAAATGAGAGAACAATAATAAATACTATACTATACTATTAAGCACTTTAATATAATCATATTTCCCAACACGGTCTCTAATTAAAGTTCACTTGTTGTAATCGTGATTAACAACAAACGCTTGAGCAATAAGGAGCTTATATTTAATATTTTTGCGTAAATAATTTGCAAATTTGGTAAAATATGTCCTTGACCCAAGGGTTATTTTCCTTGACTACATTTTGTAGAATTTCCATGGATCTTCATTGATGAATTAGCTCAAGCTAATTAAGTATTAGCATACAAACTGATATAACAATAATACGACACTGCAGTTTTTTTAATTTTTATTTTTATATTAAGAACTGTATTTTATATTTTTAAAACTACGGTCAATATATTGAACTTAAAACAAGCAATATTACAAGTAAATGTTTGATAGAATCTTGTATTGCCAATAAGAATATGGTATTTCTTCTTTAATATTAGATTATTTAAATGTTCCTAAATGTAAGGTTAACAATTTTTCTTTTTTATTATGTCATATGATTATAGAGTAAATAAATTTATAAATCTCTTCATTATATTTTTAGAACTTATTTTTAGCTATAAAACTGAATACTGATGTTTAAGTTATGAAATGAAACTAAACGTTTTTTGCAGTCAGCGTTTTGCTTTCTTACTTCCATTCTAAAATAAAATGTTAAGGCAGTAACACAAGCTGGATAACACTCGACTGGGTAACACAAATAATCGACATTAACTAGGAAATATTAAGCGAGTTTAATGTTTTATTTCCTTAAAATTACAAAAAATATGAAATTCTTTTATGAAAATATTAAATTAAAAGTTTTTGTAAAAAATATATATATCACGATCAAAATTTTAAATGCTTCTACTGACAGTTGGTATTTTAAATTTGTCTTCTAGAATTCTTCAAATTGCCTTAATGTTTTAAAAACTATACCCAATATAGGTGTTAATTTATTTTTTATATCAAGAAAAAATGGTTTAGATATAAAAAAATGGTGAAAAATACTTTCACGTAGTTTTGTTAATGAAGACGGCAAAAAATTATTGTTCAGAAGTAAATAGATTATAGAAAATGACAACCTAAAAACCCCCTAGTTGGAAGGTGGTAGCGTGAGCCTCACTTGCCTCGCGAATTTCGGGGCCATTTTAAAACAGGTAATTTGCCCCGAAGGGTTAACAGTTAAAAAAATCTTCGCTAAGAATAGAAGAATTGGTGATCCACTATGGTTCATGTTATTTTAATTTTATGATTAGGGGCTTCTGCCCCTATGAGCCACTAGTTTAAGTAATATTCCAATGAGAAGAACTAGTATAAAGGAATGAGTTTTATGGCTGTGGATATGGTGGACGAAGTGGTTGTGAATTTGTACCCTGTGTGTAATAAAAGCTGTGCGAGCGGACAATTTCTTCAATGTGAAGGTTTCTGTAACAAATGGCACCATGCCAAATGTGTGAGCATTTCAGCGAAAAATTTCATAGAAATTCAGAAACTAGAAGATAAAATACGTTGGTTTTGCTCGACTTGTGACAAGAGGTTAGCTGAATGCATCTCGCAAGGTAAAATTGACCTACGTTTTTCACCAGAAATACAAGCGATTAAGGAGGGAGTAGAACTTTTTTCGAAAATGGGAGCTTCACTAAAAAGGATATTGAATATTTTGATAAATCGGAATATTAAAACTAAAGCAAATGTCAAACAGTTATTACGCCATAACGTTTCTGAGGTTATTTCAACATCTAAAATTGACATGTTGGAACATAGTTTGAACCAAGACCAAGACAATACCATGAATCTTTCATGTAGCCTGGCGGACAACCGTGACGTAACACCAACTCACTCCCCATTGGCTGTGGGGAAAGGAACTTCAATCCACAAGGCAGTGGCCAACGAGATTAAATAGATATAGAGTGCTCACCAGATATTGAAAAGTGTCCCTTTTTGACTGGCGCCACTTTACCCACGATTCCCGCCGTTTCCTTGGTAACCAGTCCTTTGTTTACACTTTCCCCATGTGTTTTTTGCCATATTACCCACAGCTATGCGACGTTTCTATGGTAACCAATCTCAATAGCCTGTTCACAGACCATAAAATCAAATTGGTTTTAAAAACAAACAACAAAACAACAAATAATCAGATGTTTTAAGAGTATAAGCTGTGATTTTTGAAGCTTGTAGCGACCAATTAGAATAGCTAAAACTAGTAACCAAGGAAACGAGAGTAAAGTGTGGGTTGGTTGCCAAGGAAACGGCGGGAATTATGGGTAAAATGGCGCAAATGAAAAAGGGACACAAAATTAACATGTGATGAGCACTCTATATCTATTTAATCTCGTTGGCAGTGACAGAAGATTTATCAATGAAGTTAGTAAAGAAGAAAAAGAATGAACATCAACAACAACAACAACCAAAAATGTCTTCACCTCTGGGAAATGCCGGGCCAACAAATATGTTGGTGAAATCCTACTCACAGTGCGTAAATTCTGATGCAAACCAAAGAAGCCATAACGACAAAGGGAAACCCGTGCAGTTAAATAATAAATCTAACATTGAATCAAAGGCTGCTGATGTGGTAATTGGCTCTTGTGGTGCTGACTGTGGCTTAAAATCGGCAAGTAAGCACAGTTTAATATTCGTTACAAGACTCTCTCCTGACACATCAAATGAAAAATTAACAAATTTTTTGGGGTCTAAGGACATAACAAACATTGAATGCACTGAGCTGAATACGAAATTTAAGACGTACAAATCTTTTAAGATTGGTGTCCCTGAGCGTTTTGCTGTGAACGTCCTAAGTTCGGATTTTTGGCCTGAAGGTGTCTTAGTCAGGGAATTTTTACCCTCAAGGCCTGGTTCCAACTCGAGAACACCCCGAAACTCTTTTTTAGGCCGAACGTTCTACAGCTCAAAGAAAACATAACCTCAAACAAACATTCTAGGCCTGCGGATTTTGTGAGGTTAAGAAATGCTGAGGTAAGGCCTATTGACTTTAATGTTGAAACTTGTGTTTGTGTATTCGGTGTTCTAAATGTACAGAGCATTCGTGGTAAAGAATCTATCCTCTCTGTGTTTGTGGAGGAAGAAGATATTAGTATTTTAGGACTGTGTGAGCACTGGCTCGTGAAAGAAGAAGTAGAGTTTTACAGCTCACTAGCCAATCTTACCTTGGCCAGTAGTTATTGTCGTAAAAACGCCTCATGTGGCGGTGCTGCTATTTACATCAATAATGGCCTAGATTTCTGTGTGTTAAATGTGGAACTGTTTTGTTCAGATTTTGATTGTGAACTTGTAGCAATCCGTGTTCCTAGTCTTGATGTGACTATTGTATTTGTTTATTTCTCACGAAGCGGAAGTTTTAAAAACTTTTGTGAGCAATTAGAGAATTGCCTGTTGTTTCTGGAGCGTACGTCTACCAATCTGATTGTAATGGGAGATTTGAACGTCAACTTCATTGGAAAACTCCCGGAAAGGCCTGCTCTTCTCAATCTTTTGAAGGCCTATGGACTTTACATTACAACTATGGAGCCTACCAGAGGACCGTCATGTATTGACAACATCGGAGTTAACCTGAACACCTGGGAGTGCCACACCACTGTGACGGAGCCATTTGTTGCGGACCACTCAGCAGTGATTATGAGGTGGAACACTACTCCAATTGTGGTAAGTCCTCCATTTAATTCTTGGCATGCTAGATATACATTTCATTCTAGAAAGGTTGATTTATCAAGGATTGAAGGTTGGATTTATCAAGGATTATTAGAGGTGCTTTAGGTACTGTGGCTTGGCCGGAGTATGAAATTGATTTTGAAACATTTTTTGTTAAGCTCAAGTCCATTTTTGATGTTTTTTTCCCTTTAACAGTTAAGCCAGCCAGGTCAAAATTGATAAAATCCAAGCAAAACATATCAAAATCTAACTCTAGCTCTGACTGGTATACACCTGAGTTATTTAGGCTTAAGAACACAATGCTTGCTCTCAAAGACAGGTTCAGAGCTTCAAATCTGGTCCTTGACAAAGAACATTATTTAGCTGCTAAAAGATTATACAAGGTAAAAATAGTGGAGGCCAAAAAAGAAGCAAATGTGAATCTCGTTAAGTCTGCTAAGAACCAATGCAAGGCAGCGTGGAATATTATCGAGTCAACGACCTCTAGCTCCGTGTCTCATACAGTTCCACATAGTCCTGATGACTTTAATGACTTTTTTATTGAGTCTGTAGATGACATTGTAGGCAACCTGAGGACAGAGAGGGACAGACAGTGGGAGTTAAATCTAAGTATTGAGGCTCCCCTTTCATCATGGAGACCTACTTCGGCTGCTGAAGTTGAGCGCATTGTGGCTAATTTTAAGGCCTCAAACAGCCCAGATTTTTATGGAATGTCCGCATCGTGGCTGAAACAGGTGGTAGATGTGATATCTCATCCTCTGGCCTGTGTTATCAACATCTGTCTGGAGAAAGGCTTGTTCTCCCAGAGTCAAAAAAATAGCCAGGACTGTGCCTATTTACAAGAAAGGGGACCGTAACAGCCTTAATAACTATAGGCCAGTTTCCATCGTACCTATTTTAGGTAAAGTTATTGAGGCCATTATCCAAACTCAGCTCTGTCAACATCTAGAGAATAAAAACTTATTTTCAGAGGGACAGTTTGGCTTCAGAAAAGGTCGATCTACCACGGGTGCAGTGAAGGCTCTGGCGGACTTGATTGGTGAGGCTTTTGAAGCTGGTGATACTGTAACATTGACTATGTGTGACCTGAGTCGCGCCTTTGACTGCGTGGACCACAATCTGCTCAGTAAGAAGCTAGAGAGTCATAGAGTGAATAGGGTGGCACTGTCCACAATTAGCTCATACTTATATGGGAGGCAGCAGGTTGTTTCAGTTGAAGGAGCAGTGTCAGGTCCAAGAGATACAAAGTTTGGTGTCCCACAGGGATCGGTGGTTGGCCCTCTGCTCTTCTTGGTCATGATAAATGACTTGGATAGGAGTGGTAGAGTCATCCTATTCGCTGATGATACTACTCTGGTATCACGGGGAACACAGGTGGATCAGTCACGAATAGAAGCTGAGCAGCATCTTCGAGAGGAATCTCACTGGTTCGAAGATAATGGTTTCCAACTAAACCAAGCAAAGACTCAGTCTCTTGTGTGCATTTTTTCACTGAAAGCCCCTCATGACGAACCTGCGAAACTTCTTGGTTTTATGATGGACAGAAAACTAGCATGGAAAGGCCATATAGACCTAATCAGTAGTAAACTCTCTCGGGTTTGCTATCTGTTGCTCAAACTTAGGCACTTTATCACTGAGCAGTATTTACTAACTGTTTATCATGCTATGTTTCACTGTCATGTTAGTTACGGCTTGCTTCTGTAGGGCCACGTACCTGGAGCAGAGGAGATTCTACGCCTCCATAAACGCGCGGCTAGGCTTATCACCTTCAGTGATCGCATTGCCCATTGCAAGCCGATATTTGCAAGGCTCGGCATACTCACCATCTTTAGCCACTTCATCCTAGTCTGCGTACTACATGTCCTGGATAACTTAGAGAGCCTCTTCCCCCGAGCAGCGATCCATGACCACCACACAAGACATCGTGACCATCTTGATGTGCCAAGGGTTAGGCTTACGAGGACCCAAAATAGTTACTCTGTTGTGGCAATTAAAATCTTCAACAAGCTACCAGAACCTATCAAATGTCTGAACAAGAAAAAATTAATTAAAAAGCTTGTGCCACATCTGAAAACCAAAGCCTACTACTCCCTTGAGGAGTTTTTTGAGGACAACCTTTTGGACCTGAGTTAGCTGCGTAGCCTGTCCATAGCCTAAGTAATAAGTGGTTTGTGTTTTTTTATGTAAATGTATGTTTGTGGTTTTTTTACATTATGACGCCTCAATCCCCTCATAGGGGCAACAGATGAAGAACTGGTAATAAGGTAATAATAAGGTAATACTAAACATAACACCGAGCCGGGGAATACGATAACTCTGGGAGTCCATTACTCCCACAACTCTCTTTTTTTGGGGCCACAGTAAGAGACCTACTTTATTATGCAGCACTTTGGGAGAAACTGCTTTGCACGTTCACTCATTTTTATGCTAGCAATTTGTATTTATTTTAAATATTCTAATGCTTTATTTATTATTGTTTTTTGATATCACAGTAATGAATATTTATTTAGGAATGTATACTGATAGTGATCTATCTGGCTCATTTGGTGGGTCGCATATAGTCATAATAGTGGTAAGCGAAGCAGGCGGCTGCAGTTCAATCCACACGAGACTGTTTAAATGTAGTGGAGAGGCCGCTTTATGATGACTTCACGCAGCTTGGCATACCGTCATATGATGGCCGTTGGGGGAGGGACTTGTAGCTCTCTCTCTTCTGTCGGGGATAGTAATCTGTACTAGCGACCATTTTTATATCTCTTAACCTTTTGGAGAAAATGACTTGTTTTTAAAGGCCCTGAAACTGCTGGGCAAAATAATTTTGGAAACTATCTGCTTTTAAATAAGTGAAATAATTCACGGATAGAACACTTTAACCTGATTCTGGATTAAAGTTTGTATTACATTCATGATATGTTATGAGAAGAATCCGGGATTCTTAAAATGAAAAGCTTGAAAGCTTGTTCGAAACTAAAGGTATCTTCTCCACCACACCTCGTTTTAACTATTTTTTTAAGCATTCATTTACTAATATGAAACATAAAAAGGGAGTAAATAGTGGAAATGTTGTATGTGGAAAATGTTAACTTGAACCTAGTTATTTCATTTTATGAAGATTTAACGAAAATTTTATTCTCTAAAATATACATTTGAATATTTAATAATATTTTATGTAATGTTTTGTACGTTGTCATCTAAGAATCATTTTGGTGTAGTTGAATAAAAAAGAATTAGCTAGAAAACCTTCAATATTTTAATATTAAGGTTGGTTAGTAATAAAATGGAAAATTACAAATCAACCATGAACTTCTATCGAACGTGGCGTAACTTATGCCACTTAGCTACTTTTGTTTAGCATTAAATCTATAAAACACACAAACTGCACTACCCAACTGTTGAGCAATCAGTGATGTGGTGTTGGGATTTCGGCTAGAATGTAGTGACAATATTCTAGTGTGCATACAATTGAATATGCGTGCTCGTATTTACATATTGATATAAAGTCACATACTAACCTCGTTAAAGTTAGAAATAGTTACTAATTATATTTATGATGTGACTTGTAAACAATAAACGCGTGTGTTTCTTATTTATTGTCGAAACATAAATTTTTATTCTGTATTATTTGGGTAAGCATAAAATTAGATCTAAACTCAATGCCAATCTGAAATAAGTTTTCTAACAATTTTATATTCTTGACACTTAAAAAAGTAAATAAAAAAATTAAAGAGTAACTTTACAAAACCGGCTAAAGAAATTAGTATTTATTTTTTAATCATTACATAAGCCATTACAGTTCATTACAGCCATTTCATTTGCGCAGGCCGAATCTGATATCAAACCAATACCCTGTCATTACACCGTCATAATCCGCTACCAGTGCACGCTCAAACTGCGGTGTTATCCAACCATCAATAGGCTGAATCAATCTACTGACAAGTCCCGCCCGCAACGACCCCGCTATGTCGGCCGACTCCGGACTAACTCTGGTTTAACTTCTCGGTCAGTGTCATACATGCTGTTGCTACGACGCAAACATTTAAAGTAAAATTACGTCTTCCAAAATGGTTTTGTGTATATTTAAATGTTTCTATTGGAAACCGTGATCTTGTTACTATTTGACAGTGGCCGGGTCTTTGATAGAAGTGGGCCCACACAATTTAAAATTTTAATACACGAATTAATTGTTTACAAATGGGTTCCTAGTAGAGAGAGATTCATAGATTAATGGAAAACTTAAACATTGCACATACGAAATATCAGATTCCGTGGTTGGGCTGATCTGGTCAACAGTTTTGGTTTCTCACGTTTTCGCGTCATCAGTTACGGCTGGCCATCCACTTTATTTGCTTTTTTGCCAGGTTTCCAAGACACTGATAATTGTTTTTATGCTAAAATTATGTCTACTCTGCTACTACTCTAATTACTAACCTAACCTAATTAACAAAATCATTGTAACGGTCAATAAATTACATTTGGTACCGCACACGGGCAATAAGGTAATTGTTGATAATGTAAGGTGTTAAAATGATAAATCGGAAAATGTTGGTGGGCCCAACAATTCTATTCGTATCCCTCTTAATCCATCAAAACGTGTTTGGTAATGGCCTATTTGGGTTTCAGGTGTTTTTAATATTGGTATATTGATAATATTGATGAAATTTACCGGTTTTGAGTTATTTGATTTTGAAAATTTAAAATGGCCACCATTTTGAAAATACACTTTGGGAAAAATATTTTTTTGTTGTGAAAATGTAACTTAGTGAGATAAAGGTTGATGCCAAATGTGAACTTAATAAAATGATTTGTTACGGAAATAAAAATTATTTGGTGTAAAAAACAAAATGGCGGCTAGCAGGTCAACGAAGCATTTTAGGACACATGTTTACGGGAATGTTTTTGCTCATTTTGATGAGGGTAATAACCTCCTGAACTCCTGAAACGTTTTTTCCCAACACCCTGTATAATCACAAATTTCTTAATTGATGAAACATCTATTGGAAGTTCGCTGAGTTCTCAGGTCTAATACAACTGGGGTATTTAGATAGTGGTATGAACCTAAATGCTATAGTGTCATATTTTGCTTTTAACTTAGAAAATCCTTTTGATCATATTAATTTTACAAAATTACGACCTTGAAAATACGACTTGTAATTAAAAACTGCAAAATAAATTATGCCAATTAAACGCACTTAAAGTATATTAGGTAAACAGGTTGGTTGTTCATATAAAAATATAAATGTACAATTTTTTATTTTCACCTTAAATTTTACTTTTTGTACAAAATTTAACACCTTTGATTTAGTTAATATTTAAAACCACACTCATTTTTTCAATTTACTACCTAGTTATAGGAGCTTGCTGCATTCCCAAACAAACTTTTCAATAATAAAGAGATTTAATTAAATAAGAGAATATAAACTGTATTACCTTAATAAGAAATGACAATGTTGATTGGTATTTAGACTATTGTAAGCTGCAGATAGATTGTAAATGCTGGCTGTAGGTTAAATCATAAGCCCTCTAGCCAATACAGCAATTAATGAGATAGCCACCACCGTTGTTACATTCTGTTTCAATGCCAGAGGCCAAGCAAACCGTTATGCCATACACGTACTTTGTTCTATTAATAATTAATAACTGCTAGGTTAGTATTCATTCAATACAGTTCAATCCTATTTTCAATGCCGAACAATAAATATTAATACACAACAGCTTCTCAAAATATCTCATTTCGAAAATTAACAACATCCGGCCAGTTCAAAGGCTATGTTGAGTAGTTTCGTAGACTACGGTTAAAGAATTGAAAAGTACGATCCTACGAAAATTTGATAGGTTTTGACTGCTTTCCATAAAAGTGTGTAAGTATATATGGTTTAAAAATTAAAAAAAAAAAAAACTCTCAATAGTGATCTTCACATGGTTCTTGTCTGTTAAATCCATTAAGGTACAATGTTTAGTCATTTGACCAAGAACTCACAGATTACATATGGTAACCTATTATAAATATACCTAGTAGGCCTAAGTTTACTTCAAAGTCCAAAATCGAAGTTTACTTGTAAGGAAATAAAAGCAGTAGGTGACGTTTCAGTAATGAATTCTGCTAGTAGAATGTAATCAGTATTTGGTTGAAAGGCAAAATTGTAACCGATAGCTATGACAAAACTGCAATACTGTACACTCTCTACACATTTGACAGTCCATTCACCACTGTCGTTACCGATTTCGGAATTAACGGTGGCAGATCAGTTTGTGTGTGTCATTTATTCAACGTTATTAGATTACAAACGGGGTGGATGATACGATTTGTACCTTGTTTCTAACATTATGTTAGATTTGTTATCCTTAATTTGTATTTGTTTATTGGCTTCTCAATTGAAATAATCAACGTAATATACACAATATCTGAAAAGTGCATATTTTTTTAAAAATAAATAAATAAATCGTCTACCTTACAAGTACTTATCGTTAGCCTTGTAAGTACTTACATTACAAATACTTACAAGTTACTTACCTTAGAAGTAAACTTCTAGTCATGTTTTAACAGGCTTTGGCCTTACTAGGCGAAAATATAAAGTTCGATGCTACATAATTAGTAGAATAATTTTCAAGTGTTCAAAGAAAAAGGCGTATCAAATTTTAGCGTATCTCTCGCCACTTACAATGAGACCAATTTTGAACTTGGATCTGTATTTTTTTAAACGCTTGAAACTTTATTGAGTTTGGGGGCGGAGACCCTATCGAGCTGTAGGCGAGTCTGGTGTATTTCAGTTTAATACACACTGTTAGTATAATAGCACATATTAAAATTCAGTTATGAGCTGAGCCACATATTATTTGATATGTCAATTTTGGGGATTTCGTAATGGAGAGGAGTGGGCCTGGAGCAATGTTTATAGTAGCCCACATATGTGCAATTTCAGCGTCACTGCTGGAAGCATATAAGCAAACAAAGTAGGCCTTGTTGACGCTTCCAACCATGTTAATATTGAACTTAAGTTCCTCAGGTAATATTACCTCCTATTAATACCAAATTTGTATTGTCTTATAACGATAGTTTAAAATTGGAGAGCTTTTTATCTTTGGCTTAAGATGTGTATAAAAAAAGAAAAGGGGTGTATAATTCATTTAAAAAAAATGTTAGCTATTTGTATTTGGAAAAGACAATATGCATTGTTAAAACATCTAACAGCTTCTTAAAAGTTAATTTAAGATTTTAAAACCAATATCTCATGTTATTTGTCTTATGTAATCATATTGAATATCTACTATGTTTTATCGGTTTATGTTTGGTAAAGACATGAATATCAAATTATTTTATAACATAAACAAATTCTTCCCATACAAAACCACAATTATCTTCATTTTATTTACCAACTGTGGTTTAGTAAACATAAAGAATTAAAAAAACCTTCAATGTAAAACATGTATTTTTTTACATGTAATTTTTTAAACATGTAGACCTCAATACATGTTTATTAAAAATTATTCCATTTTACATTTGCTATACTTTTAATGGGCTTATCCACTACAGTTATTGGATAAACCTGGAGAAGTGTCTTGAAAAATTATTCATCGTCAACGAAGCATAAGAAAAATCATAAAATAGTAAGTAAAAAAGATTGTACATAAATTTACATGAAACGTTAATAAATGTGCATATATTTTTCAGAAAGTATAAAGTCATTGGATAATAACATAGACAATAACCACTTACGTACTTTTATTAATACTTAATATATATTTCGTTTCCTTTGACTAGATTTATGGTTTTTCTGGCATAGTGACCAATAAATATAAGCATATAAGCATTTATTTATAATGTTTTAACATGAAAAAATTTATAATATTTTAAAAGAGTGTGTACCTCTCCTTAACTTCCTTTTTTGTAACACGTGTTTGAGAGTTGAAAATTGAAAATACATCTTAAGAAAATGTCTTGATAAAAATATGACAAACATTACGGCTAAATTACTGACTATTCAGTGTAGTTTAATACACAAAAAGCAGTTTTTGTAGACTACTTATAGACTATTACTTGTGCATTCATATCAAAATGTTATAGACATAATAGTCCGGGGCATTTAGCCAAAATATGGCCTTGACCTAGACAAAATTGGCCGGGTAACGAGACCTAGTGGAATGAGTTTGGTATGTGTCCCTGATCATTTGGTAAAAATTCCCACCTTTTCCCACAACAGGAACATCCGCCATTTTGGAAAATGGCGGAAAAAGTTGATTACAGTGTAAGTGTTCACTAAAATGGGATTTTCATAAAGCCCACACCACTTAGATTCACCCAAAAACGTTTATATTGTTCACAATTAAATACCGTACAAGGAAATACCATATTTATTGGTATGAATCATGGTTTAAGATTCAATATGTGCACTTATATTTAATATTTCGTCAAAAGTTTGGGAAGTTATTTTGGTTTTTTGGAATTTACGGCGTTAATATCACAGATATGATATTTTTAGTCCTTGAATTGTAAGAATTTTTGTAAGAATTGTAGCCCTTGAAATTGTGCATCGATTGCATATATAATATTCTTTGTTGATATAATAATAACGCTGATACGGTGCCTTAAAGTCTGAAATATTCACGGCTTTCAAAGGGGTAAAAATGGGTTTTTTGCATTTTTGGACCTCCAATTTCAAAATTTGACAATTTTAACTGAAACCATTTGAAAGAGCTTAAAAAAACAAACAATTCCATATTTTGAATTTTTAACTTAGCTGGAACGGGTTAAGAAGAAAAGCCAAAAATAGGTTTCCCATGTTAATCTTATGGGAAATCAACTAAACCCTGTATCTCGCCTATTTATTGGCATAACTTGATAAAATTTGTTATGTACATTCACTAGGAAGGGTTTAACTGATATTTGCTTACAACACCCATATTTCGGGAAACCTACATACTCACCCCCATGGGGTTTATGGGAAAAATTAAAAGTGCCGAATATTGATATAATTTGATATTTACCTTAACTCACCATTACACTTCCTAACAACTAACTAACATTTGATAACAACATCCCATGGCAACAAACCTACATATGCATTTCTATGGGGTTTATGGGGAAAATATAAAATCTCAAATTCATTTGGAAATTCGCTGAGTACGCAAGTTTGCTGCGGTGGGGGTATTTGATAATATGACGAGAAAACTATAAACAAATTAATTTAATAAAATAAACCAATTTAATCTTGATATTTAAACCAAGATATAAACAACGCAAAATTCGATATGCCATTTATTCCAATTGTATAGTCCACAATAGATGGGTATATAAATTTAAAATTAATACACAGTTTCCAATATTTTTGAGATTTAGATTCGTGAGGCCGTTCGCTAGCAAGGCTAACATCATCAGACGACTCACAAACAAAAAAAAGATGGGTAAAAGATGGCTAGTTTTATAATAGATACAATACATATAGTGTGCTTAACTTTTAATAATCATTTGGTAGTCTCCTAATTTTGGTGTGGTCCGCCATCTTAGAAAATGGCGGAAAAATTAATTATAGTGCAAGTGTTTACTAAAATGATATTTTCGTAAAGCTCATACCACTTAAACATTGGTCGATTTCATTAAGCTACCTGTAACGATTTCTTTTAATTTTAACTACCTGTACTTTCCAACTATTATATTATAATTTCATTAGCCCCCATTACTTACCGTATATGATATTATATACACCTGCATTTAATGACTCAATGATCAAAATATCAAATACTCTTTCAACTGAATAGTATGCAATCTGTAAAAAACGATATTTAATTTTGGTTAAACTAATTTTACTAAGTTTTTTCTCAACATTTTATCAAATAATGGCAAAAGTTTTAAAAATAACCGTGTCTTTGTTTCCCTTTTAAGCTTAGTTGTTCCATTTTTACTGGAAGGTTCAGGTGATCTATTAAGATATAAGATATTGATCTATATTAAAAAACTAACATCAATATTAGTTTTATAATCTGAAATGCCTGACTATCTATTTATAATTTGATTGTTATTTAATTACCTTTATTTAAACTTTCTTGTAATGAGTTCTTGATACATAATACACAATGTATTAATTAACTAAATTACATATTTACATGAAAATATTCTTTTCACTGATTATCATGCAATGTGTAAAAATGATATTTATTTTGATTAAATTAATTGTACATAGTTTTTACGTCATATTATCAAATACCCCCGTCGCAACAAACCTGCGCACTCAGCGAATTTCCAAAGGAATTTGAGATTTTATATTTTCCCCATAAACCCCATAGAAATGCATATGTAGGTTTGTTGCCATGGGATGTTGTTATCAAATGTTAGTTAGTTGTTAGGAAGTGTAATGGTGAGTTAAGGTAAATATCAAATTATATCAATATTCGGCACTTTTAATTTTTCCCATAAACCCCATGGGGGTGAGTATGTAGGTTTCCCGAAATATGGGTGTTGTAAGCAAATATCAGTTAAACCCTTCCTAGTGAATGTACATAACAAATTTTATCAAGTTATGCCAATAAATAGGCGAGATACAGGGTTTAGTTGATTTCCCATAAGATTAACATGGGAAACCTATTTTTGGCTTTTCTTCTTAACCCGTTCCAGCTAAGTTAAAAATTCAAAATATGGAATTGTTTGTTTTTTTAAGCTCTTTCAAATGGTTTCAGTTAAAATTGTCAAATTTTGAAATTGGAGGTCCAAAAATGCAAAAAACCCATTTTTACCCCTTTGAAAGCCGTGAATATTTCAGACTTTAAGGCACCGTATCAGCGTTATTATTATATCAACAAAGAATATTATATATGCAATCGATGCACAATTTCAAGGGCTACAATTCTTATAAGGACTAAAAATATCATATCTGTGATATTAACGCCGTAAATTCCAAAAAACCAAAATAACTTCCCAAACTTTTGACGAAATATTAAATTTAAGTGCACATATTGAATCTTAAACCATGATTCATACCAATAAATATGGTATTTCCTTGTACGGTATTTAATTGTGAACAATATAAACGTTTTTGGGTGAATCTAAGTGGTGTGGGCTTTATGAAAATCCCATTTTAGTAAACACTTACACTGTAATCAACTTTTTCCGCCATTTTCCAAAATGGCGGATGTTCCTGTTGTGGGAAAAGGTGGGAATTTTTACCAAATGATCAGAGACACATACCAAACTCATTCCACTAGGTCTCGTTACCCGGCCAATTTTGTCTAGGTCATTCGCTAAAGTCCCCGGACTAATAAGTAAAATAATGTACAATATTAACCAAACATTATTTGTTGAAAATAAAAATAAAAAAATATTAGTAGCTATCAGAGGTTGATTATATTTCTGTAAATTGAAATTGAAAGAACAGTGAGTCAAGTTTCTATTTATTTTATTATTAATAATATTCTAAACAAGTATATAGTAAAACGCACAAACCAGATTGTCATAATTGTTAATTTTGAGATTTAATTTTTTTTTCTGAAACAAGGTTATAACTAAGCGGAGTAGTGTGTTTTGGTCACTTTTAAAACCGGCCACGTGCCCACGGAGCCACGTGCCGCGGCAGCTGGCGCCAGCTGCCATGTCACATAGCTTCCGGTGGGGGTTAGAGGGTATATATGAGATGCTGTAGTTATATTTTATGTCATATAGGTTGGGGTGGAGATGGCGATAGTGTTGGCGTTAGGGTGAAGTGAATTTGCGCATAAAATTAAAATTAAAAGTTAGTTCAAAATTGAAATTCGTCGGTGTTAACGAAACTCTAACAGTTGAAGAAAAATTAAGAGTTAGTTGAAAATTGAAATTCAAACTTATAACTGAGATGTGGAAAATATGTCAAGGTCATCCAGAGTAAGTTTTAAAAAATTCTATCCAACTATCACCAGAAATAGTTTTAAGTTGAAGTAGTTGGTGATAGCGGGATAATTGATTCGTGCCATGGGAGAGGTGTTTCTCGTTTGAAAGTTGGCGATCGAATGAGAAGCGCCGCCTAGGGAGAGGGCTTATAAAATGGCAACCTTCCCCCCACCACCCCTTCCCCCACTCCTTTAGACCAATAACCGGTCGCCGACTCTATGTGGTGAAACTGAACTAGACATGGCGGCCGCCATGGATAATTCTAACCTCAAATCTTAGCTCAGCTGAACAGAATAGAGAAGGATGAAGTAGGAATTGTGGTTAGAGCACTTATATAAGGAATAGTGGAGGTAAAATAAAAAAACTTGTTGAACACAGTCGATAGGTGTAACAAGTTCAAAGTTGTTGAATTGTAACATAGAATGCAAAATGTTGTAAATAACACTATCATCAACATTAACTTGCGAAGTCTTTGAAGAGTATAATGGGTTAAAACTGTACTTCTTCCTAACTCTATTTAAATTAGTTCTACACTTTGAAATTGAAGGTTTAGAAGTACTTTGTAATATGTGTTGTGTTCGCAAAAGCTTTAATTTTAAACATTGTGCAGTCATCATAACAGATGTGTTAAGTTCAGAAGTTAAAAGAAGACTGAGATATAAAATGAAGTGTAAAAGAAATTGAAACAGAAAGCCAGAGTAGTAATTTTATAGGTTAGAATTTACGAAGGCTATTCCATGGATAATTCTAACCTCAAACCTAGTAAGTGAAGTAGTCATAACATAAAACTAACGAGAGATGATGACCGAGCGGATGCGAGGCAATGAATGTTTGTAGCGCGATAAACTACCCACCTTTATAGAGGCAATAACTCCAGCCAGATGGCGGCAGATGGCAAGCAAATGACTGGTTGACCGACTTTCACCTGAGTAGTAAGAGAAGTAGGGTTCTGTGTCTATCCCTACTCCTTGGGGTCAATGACCGACCGGAAAGGTCAATGACCTCCCCCCCCCCCCCGAAAAAATGGAGCCCCCCCCTCCCCCCCCCGAAAAAATGGAGCCCCCCCCCCTTCCCCCACTCCTTTCCCCACTCCTTCCCCCACTCCTCCAGGTCAATGGCCGGTCACCACCGGTTGTTGACTTTATGTGGTGAAACCAGACTAAATATGGCAGCTGCCATGGATAATTCTAACCTCAAACCTGCTGCGCATGCAACAAGTTCTCCGGATCGGAATGAGTCTATGCTATGCGCATGCGCCTAGTCCTGTATTACTCACTTTAGCGCTACTGCACATGGATAATTCTAACCTCAAACCTTGGTTTTGTGTTGTTGCGCATGCGCCGCTCCCCACTCCTTCGCCTTTCTTTTATACTGCTGCGAATTGGACTGGATTGAACACTGTACTGTAGTGAAACAACTTCCCCCACTACTCGAGAATCCGAGGAGCGATACGAGCCTGATCTTAGCGTCAGTCGTCAACAAACTTTCATAGCGAAAGGTTGTTGGCGACTCAGCAAGAGGTTTCAAATATATAGTAGGCCTATATATATTTGAACTTCTTCTACTATGTTGCGTTTTTTAATGCAATGTGGTATGTGTGTGTGTGTGTTTAGTTTTAAGGTGTATTTAATTTAAGAAATAATTTGCGCATTGCGATGTTAGTTATAAGTTGGGTTTAGCATTAAGGTGTATTAATTTTTAAGAGGTATTTAGCATTAAGGTGTATTAATTTTAAGAATAATGATGGTATTTGGTTGTGTTGAATTATTTGGTTTTTAATAATGATGTGTTGGTACTAATAATTTATGTTTGTTTTGTGCATTTGTTTTGCCTTACAGCTAGATGTTAGGGGGTAGATTAACTGTAAATTCAGAAGTTCAGTTGAACTTCATTTAAAATGGGTGGGACATCCGCAAGCCGGACTTTTTTTGCATTTTGTTTAGGAATATGATGGGTGGGATTAGTTTGGGTGGTTTTAGAGTTGCGTTTCTGCATTAGGTGTTCCAGTTTCCCTTGGAATTCATGGTTACGGTAGACCCGGACCGGACCGTTACGGTAGACCCGGACGGTCCAAACAAAATTGCGTCGATGTCCCTTGCAGAACGTAACTAGTGGGTTGGGAGTGGGAACCGTTAGGCAAACAGGGTGGTGGGAACAGTATTACTGTTCCCATCACCTTGGATCATTATAAATCTTGAATGAACTTGACCCACTTTTAGAAGGGTCAATGACCCCCCCCCTCCCCCCCTCCCCCCCCTTCCCCCCCCCGAAAAAATGGAGCCCCCCCCTCCTTTCCCCCACTCCTACCCCCACTCCTTCCCCCACTACTCCGGGTGAATGACCGGTCATGACCTGAAAAATTAAAATGGCTATAACTTGATAACGGATTGACGGATTTGGACAAGCGATACATCATTGAAAAGGTCTATGTAAGACAAACATTTTGGTAAAAGAAGAATGTGGTTATCTTATTTTAGTCAAAAGTTATGCGAATTATTTAAAATAAATACCTTCTCTTTCCCCTTTTCTCCCACCTCCCAGGTCAATAATCAGTCTCGGCCAGCTGCTACCCCTCTCATTTGCATATTGTTATAAAAGACGCACCGACTGCGGCTAACATTTCATTCTGATTCCAGACGTTACGCTGCGAACTTGGAGCCACAACCATGTCATCTCTGCCAACTACAACTTCTACTTCAACTTCTACTTCTACTTCAACTTCTACTACGGCTGTTACTGCACCTAAGAAAACTCTTCGTCTGAAAAATCCTCCTGACTGGTACAAGAAGCAACTTGGACCCCAACCTTCAACTTCCGGCACTATTCTTCCGCCTACCAAGACTTCTAAACTTCGAAGCATTTTTTCACCGCCTTCGCCTTCTACTTCGCTTTCAAACGACTCTACACCGCCATCAACCATCATGCCGCCTCCACAGAAGCCAGCTCCCCGTCCTAATACCCCTTCATTTGAAATTTTGCTTCATCGTCTTAGTACACCTGTCATTCCACTGTCACCATTGCCTCCTACCCCACCACTTACTATGCCTGAAGACCACACCTATCATAAAACTAAATCCACTAAGCCTACTCCCAAACCTGCTCCTAAGCCTGCTCCTTCAGAGCAATTTCAATTATTACAAGAAGAGCGTCGTAGGGCATTTAGCCGTCCCACTACTTGCCCTGAAGTGCTCACCAGGGGAATTAAGAAAGGATCAGCTTGTGGGAGGAAATGTGTTAAAAACGAAAGTTTTTGCCGTGTACATGTCGTGAAACATCTTTCTGGACCACAACTGACAGAAACCCTCACCGTTGAAGACGATCCTGAAATAATATCCGTCAGAGGAGAGAGGCTTAAGAAAGGTTTGAAATATTTTTTTCTAAGTGTTGTTGACCACCAACACATTTTGACAAAATGTAACGGCTTAAAATATAAAATTAGAGTTTGTGAGAATTTGTGTAAAGAGAAGAGATTTAACAATTTAGATTCTCAAGACTTTCTCCTCAGGGATAAAAAGGATCGTATTACAAGGTGGGGGCGTAAACAGTAAATTCACTTAGTTTTTTCCAAATTGTTGCTTAAAAAAATAATGGGGGAGAAACACAATGCGTTATAGCGTTGTGTTTCTCCCCCATTATTTTTTAACACTCTAAGTCTCGTGACCTACTAACCTACTTCCATCCAAGTAGTAAGAAAAGTACTTCCCCCCACTCCTTTGGGTCGATGACTGGTGACGGTCAGCTCCTACCCCTCATTTGCATACTATTATAAAAGCGGAGCGAGCGTTGGTCACCCCTTCATTTTTCTTCTACACGCCGCTCTTGTCGTTTCGTCTCTGCTGTTTACAATATTTCTTGCTTCAAAATGCCTCCTCATCTGAATGAAAATTTCAATTTTTCCGAAATTTCTGATGTTTTTGAAGAATCTGAAGACACTTTAAGTAATGACAGTGAAAGTGAAGATGATGAGGACGATGATGATTATACTGTTGAACTTAGTGAAGAACGTAAAGTCATAGCAATTGATCCACAATTTCCATTTGATACAATAGAAAAGTTTATGGCTGAAGCTAATAAATGGTTGGACTCAGGATGTTATGTACGAATTGACTCTTTTATATTGTATGGTGATAGTCATTCTTTCCTTGTCACACCAAATGACAGAGACCGCATGTTGCAGTGGGCACAATCTATGATGGAGTGCTATGAACAAGGTGTGGACACTGGCGGCTATTTTCTTGCACAACTAGTGTAATAACAAAATTACCCTTCCCCCACCCTACACCCTATCCCTTTCAAATCCTATAAAGAAGGGGGAAAGGAGTGGGGATTATAAAATGGTGGGGGAATGTGTATAAATGCAGGTTGTTTGAAGAGACTTTTATTATTGTGGCTTTAGCAGAAACAACATGGAGTTTAAATCTTCAGCAAAAATAAGGAACAACATAATAAAGAGAGAAATTCGCAAGAAAGAAAAGATTGAACTTATAAAATTACAACTTATAATTCCTTCCATTGAAATTGGATGTAGCAAAATGAAGACTTTGGTGAAAACTAACGAATATTTGTTACAATTGCTAAAAACAATCGAAGAGTTGAAGAGCAAGAATGGACATTCTACATAGTAAAATTTGAACATTTTAATATAAATAAGTAAACCCAAAAAAGTAGATGTAGAATAGAGAGCGAGGAATAGATCACTTTGTGGTAATGGACTAACATGCCACTTAGTGCTCTATTCCTCGTTCTCGCGTTAAATTGGATTACCTTGACCTATTTGTTCGACTGTTAGAATTTGGTTAACACTGTTGAATTTCAGTTTTGAACTAACGTTTATTTTTGTTCAACTGTTAGAGTTTTTTTTTAATACTGTCGAATTTTAGTTTTGAACTAACTTTTAATTTATGCGAATTTTTAGTTCAACTTTAGTTAATTTATGCACAAATTTAGTTTAACCAAGTGTCTGTGCTGTAGCCATTTCCACCTAAAAGTAACTACAATTAGTTGGGTGGGGGAAAGTTCGTTAAAGCTTGAATATAAAGAAGTATATACTAAAACTCCAATGGGAATAAAGAACACGAATGAACAATTAGTTTGTAGAAGGTTAATATTTTTGTTCAAAATGTTTGATTTCCTTGGATAGTGAAGAAGATGAAATAGTGGTGGGGGAACCGTTATAAAAGGAGGAACATGAGAGCCCATTTCATTTCTTGGTGAAATTTCGAAGAGTAAACATCTCAACATGTATTGTTGCGATAAATGTTCGGAATCGTTTCACGATGAAATTCTATTAGACTGTCATAAAGAACTAATTCACAACAACCCAGAAGAAAAACAAGAACAAGAACAAGAACAAGAACAAGAACAACAAGAACAACAAGAACAACAAGAACAACAAGAACAACAAGAAGAACAAGAAGAACAAGATGAAATAACTGCAACATCTTCAACTACTTTACCGAATCTACAAGTATTTGCATTACCCGGTAAAGTAGTAATGCATCATAAGATTCAAAATGAAAACTTGAAGCTAGAAGAATTTATTAGAGAAGCAAAACCAATAGTAAGTAAAACTTTAAAAGAAGAATTGAAAAGATTGAACTTTCTTAAATTTGGTTTACTACTAGAAGCTATGTTTATAAATGTACAAGAAGAATTATCACCAAGAGGATTCATAACAAAAAACCGAACCATTATGGAAAGTTCAAACATTGATTCAATAGTAGAAAACTGTATAGAAGAAATATTAACAAAAATTCAGGAACACGAAGGAAGAGGATCCGGATGGAGTCTTACAAAGTATTGAAGTATTAGATATAAGAGTTCATAAACATGGATATGGACTAATGGGATCTAGTTACATTCCTTTGCCCAAAAGAATTAAGGATACAAGATCATGTATTAATGTGAAAAATCAAGATAATGAATGTTTTAGATATGCGATGACATCTAAGTTTGTACCAAATCATTTCGATAAACCTAACCAACACTATGAAAATCAAAGACATAGGTACAATTTTCAAGGAATTACTTACCCTGTATCACTGAAAGATATATCAAAATTTGAGAAGAAAAATCCTGGTACATCTATCAATGTTTTTGCATTAGATAGTTCAAACAAAGTGTATCCTTTACGTGTTGTAAAAGAAGAGCTACCAGATCATACGGATTTACTACTACTAACGCGAGGAGATGTGTCTCACTATGTGTACATAAAGAAATTCGACTCTCTTGTTAACAAGCAGCTTTCTAAAGCTCGACACAGAAAGATAATTTGCAAGAGATGTTTTAATTTTCAACGAGAAGGAAGACAAGGAAGAGAATGGTTACAAGAGCACAAAAGGCTATGTAACAATAATTATGAAGCAAAGATTAATTTACCTTCGGAAAACAGAGCATTTGTTACATTTCAAAAGGTTCATCATCAATACCGTATCCCTATAGTTGTATATGCGGACTTTGAATCAACACTAATTCCTATAGAAGATGAAAATTGTGAAGCTAGAAAAAATGTCAAATATCAAATGCACAAACCAAATAGTTTTTGTTTAATGGTTAAATCAACATTATCAGAAGAACATTTAAACAGATATGGATTAACTTCAGAACCTCTAGTATATCGTGGTGAAAATGTAGAAAAAATATTTCTTGATCACTTATATTCAATAGCTGGAAATGCACAAAGATTATATACAAATATTGTACCAATGAAACCGATGGAGGAAGAAGAAGAAATTCAACATGAAAATGCAACTCGATGTTTCTTGTGCAAAAATGATTTTACTATTGAGAATTATAAAGTTAAAGATCACGATCACCTCACAGGTTATTACAGGGGTGCTGCTTGTAATAAATGCAACTTGAGCTATCGTTTACCACTATTTATTCCTGTGGTTCTGCATAACCTCAGTGGGTACGATGCTCATTTTATAATACCTGAACTAGGAAGAGACGACGGTAAAATCGATGTGTTAGCTGAAACTTCAGAGAAGTTCATAAGTTTTTCCAAAGAAGTTGGAAACATGAAACTAAGATTCTTGGACTCCTACAGATTTATGCCGTCGAGTTTGTCCAAACTTTCAGAAAATTTAAGGAAACAAGATTTCATCGAAACAAAGAAGATTGTAAATAACGACAAACTGGATTTGGTACTTCGGAAAGGTGTGTTTCCATATGATTACATAGACAGTTTAGAAAGATTTAATGAAACATCACTTCCGGCTAAAGAAGAATTCAAAAGTAAACTTTATGACATGGACATATCTCAAGAGGACTATGATCATGCATGTAAAGTATGGAACGATTTAGGATTTAGAACATTGGGAGAATATTCAGATTTTTATGTTAAATTGGATGTAACTTTACTATGTGATATAATGGAAGAATTTAGAAATACATGTTTTGCAGCATATGGATTGGACCCTCTTCATTCGTACACTTCACCTGGATTAGCATGGCAAGCTATGTTGAAAGAAACAAATTGTAAAATACAACTTCTTACTGATATAGATATGGTTATGATGTTAGAGTCAGGAGTTCGAGGGGGATTGACGCAAAGCGTTACACGACATTTCAAGGCGAACAACAAGTATCTGCCCGATTATGATGCATCAAAACCAACAACATTCCTGGGTTATTTTGATGCAAATAACTTATACGGATGGGCAATGTCGAATCCCCTTCCATATGATAATTTTAAATGGATAGATCCAGAATCGATTGGAAACATAATGGATATACCGAAGCATGGTGAAACTGGTTACATTTTTGATGTTAATTTTGAATATCCTGAACATCTTCATGATCAACATTATGATTTACCACTTCTTCCTAAGACTGAAATTTCCCCTACTGGAAGATGGCCAAAATTAATGATGACTTTAACCGACAAGTCTCGATATTTGGCAAGACTTTGGAAAACAAAAGGAAACATAAGGATATCAAATTGGTAACTGATCCAGTAAAATTACAGAAATTGGTGCAACAACCAAACTTTGGTTCATCTATAATTATTAATGAAAATCTAGTTGTTATTTCCATGAACAAGAAGTCAGTTACAATGGATCGTCCTTTGTATCTTGGAATGTCAATCTTGGATATTTCAAAAACACATATGTACGAGTTTCATTATAAGAAGATGGTTAACTATTATGGAAGAGAGAACATTGGTATTGCATATATGGACACGGATGCACTAATTTACTGGATTAAAACAAATGACATGTATGAAGATCTACGCACCTTTATATATAAAGATGATTTCGACTTTTCCGATTATCCTAAGGATCATCCAAATTACGACTATGACAGAAATAAGAAAGTATTGGAAAATTTAAAGATGAAACAAATGGTGTGCCGATGATGGAAATTGTAGCATTAATGTCCAAACTGTATTCATTTCAACTGTACATAAACGAGAGGAAAGAACATCAAGTCACGAAGAAGGCCAAAGGAATAAAAACTTCTTTCCTGAAGAAGAACGTACAGTTTGAACATTATAAAAGATGTTTGTTTGAAAATGTTGAAACAACTGCAACGTTCAACACTATTAGAAGTTATAATCATCAACTTTTTAGTGTCAAACAAACAAAGTGGGCATTAAGCTACAAAGATGACAAGCGCCATATTTTAGAAGATAAAATTAATACTTTACCATTCGGCCACTACTCTCTAAACCCTATCGACCAGTAAACCTATTCTTCGTCCTCTACCTTCTTCCTTTTTCCTTTCCGTAAAGAAGAGGGGACATGGCAAGCCCAATGCCATGTTCCCTCTTTTTTACACTAATATGAAATGGCCTTGACCTATATTCAAACTATATAAATGAGAATAAACTATTCTATGGATCAGTATTTTTACATGCGGTGTACAAGCAACATCTGAAGATGGAAAGTGTGAAGGACAAGATTGTAAATGAACTACATAAACCAGCAAGAAGAAGATTTCCAAGAAGAAGTACAATCATTAAAGGGATGAATGATCTTTATCAAGCTGATCTCATTGAAATGATACCGCACAGTAAATTAAACAAAGGATTTAAATATATTTTAACAATTATAGACTGTTTTACTAAAATAGCTGACGCTTTACCATTGAAGGATAAGACTGGTAAAAGTGTTACAAAAGCTATGGAAACCACAATACAAAGAAATAAATTTAAAATTAAACATTTACAGACCGATGATGGAAAAGAATATTTTAATAAAGACTTTAGAGTTTTGATGAAGAAATATCAAATAAATCATTATTCTACAAATTCTGAAGTTAAAGCTTCAATAATTGAAAGATTCAATAGAACATTGAAAGGTGCGATGTATAAACAATTTTCAAAACGAGGATCATATGTGTGGTATGACATATTACCACAACTTATAAAACAGTATAACAACAAATATCATCGTACCATTGGAATGAAACCTATCCAGGTAAACAGTGCTAATGCGAAAATTGTATTACAACGCATTAAAAATAATACAACACCGAAATTAGAAAAATTGCAACCAAAGAAGTTCAAGGTCAACGATAAAGTTCGTATAAGCAAATACAAAGGTGTATTTAGTAAAAGATATCTACCAAATTGGACTAATGAAGTATTTACAATTTATAAAGTGCAACCAACTATACCTGAAACCTATTTATTAAAGGATAACAAGGGTGAATTACTTCAAGGTGGATTCTACGGACACGAATTGTTGAAATCAACAGTTGGTGATGTATATCTTGTCGAGAAGATTTTACAAAGGAAAAAGGATATGGTTAAAGTCCGGTGGTTAGGGTTTGATAAAAGTGAAGACTCTTGGATTCCTTCAAAAGACTTAGTATAGTTGTTTAATAGCTCATTGTGTGTTTAACCTTTATACAAGATGGAGATTGTACAACAAAAAGATCGATTTAATATCAATAACATTGATGAATTGACAGTTGACAATGATAAGTTAAATCATGGAAAACATGGTGAATTACTACCAAATACGATAAGATGTCTAATAACTGGTCCTTCAAATTGTGGAAAAACTAATGTTGTTTTTAACCTTATAACTAATCCTAAAGGATTGCGTTTTAATAATATATACATTTTTTCAAAATCATTGCAACAACCAAAATATCAATTATTGGATAAAGTACTTGCAAGTGTACCTGAAGTGAATTTTTACAAGTTTAATGCCAGTGAAACAATTATGCAACCGAATGAAGCAAAACCATTATCTATTTTTATATTTGACGATGTTTCTTGTGAAAATCATGACACAATAAGGAATTATTTTGCTATGGGAAGACATCATAATATTGATAGCATTTATATTGGTCAAACATACAGTAAAATTCCAAAACAACTTATAAGAGACAATGCAAATATGTTGATCATCTTCAAGCAAGATGAAACAAATTTAAAGCATATATATAATGATCATGTAAATGCGGATATGCCATTTTAAAAATTTAAAGAGATGTGTGGCAAAGCATGGAATGAGAAATATAGCTTTCTCGTTATTATGAAGGAAGAAGATATTAAAAATGGTAGATATCGTATAGGGTTGGATAAATTTGTATTTATGCGTTGAACTACCGATGCTACATCTAGTTACACGTTGAACTTCACAGTGTAAACATGGTGAATCAAGAAAAACTATTGAAAGAAATAAAATCACTCAGTGATTCTATTAGGATGAAGAATCGTGCATTGAGGATGGGTTTAAGTGAAAGAGAAGAATTTCTAGAGACTACATTTAAACCTATTACGGAACCTTTAAAACAGATATCAGAAACTATTGGTAAACCTCGTTATGAAGGAGATGTTTTACTACCAGTTTCTAAACAAGAAGTACAAGCATTAAAAAAAGAAGAAGATGATGATTCATATACAAGTGCTAGTGAGCAAGAAGAAACAAAAGAAGAAGAAGAACCAATTGTTGAAAAGGAAGAAGAACAGCCAATACCAGAAGCAGAACAATCTATTCCAAATTTAACTCAATTGAGTAGCGATATATTACAACATGGACCTCTTGGAAGAAAATATATAATGAAAATGCTACATGACATGAAATCAAACCCAAATTTGAGTAGATCACACATATACGGAGCAAGAATTGATGGGAATGAATTAAAGATCGGCGATTCAAAGCTTGAAATAACACAAGATGATTACATCATTATTGGTGAGCACAGATATAAAGGAACAAAAGGATTATATGAATTAATTTTTAAAAACATACCACTAAGATATTCATCCAAAGATTTAAGTGTTTTTAAGGAGATTCTACAAAATACTAACGCTCATAAAAGAAACTACTTAAAGGATGGAATGATTAATCGTTCACGTGCAACAAAATATAACATCGTTATAAAAAAGTTGTTTCCTCCACGAAAATTGCCAACATTACGTACTGCACCAGCGGTGAGACAACCACTGAAAAGAAAATCTCTATCACTTATGGATTTATCACTTCTTGAACAACATGGTAAAAAGAGTAAAGGAGATACTTCAACATCTGGTAAAGGATTGATGAAAAATCTATACAATACAAATGTGATTTACTACAACGACATCAATAAATTGGTTGATAGAATGAGACTATTGCATGAATGGAAGCTGGTCATACAGGTTTAAATAATGAATGGGTAGCTCTGATTGACGAACTCAGGAATCGCGGCATAATTGTATAATCGTCCGCGGATACATAAGAGTTGCAGGCATATAATGTGTCAGTTCTAACATGAGCGTTGACAAGTTTGGACGTTACTCCGCGTTAGGAGTGCAAGTTGGAGAAAACAGAAAAAGAAGTGGATTACCGCAAACACCCGAAGGTGACTATAACATAAATAATAAACGTTTAAAGTTTGTTAAAGATCCAGAAGAAGATGGAGATGCAACAAATTTAAAAACAGTAAAGGAGGAAACATCTACAAGTTTAAAACTTGACAACAACCAACTGTATGATGCAAAATCTCACAGGGTTATGAATGTTGCAAAACCAGTCAACAATGGAGATGTTGTTAATAAAGGCTATTTGCTATCTGCGATGGATTATGCTTTACTGTTGCAAAAGACTAAAAGTGGAAAAATGTACAATGCTTTAAATTATAAAATAACTAATGTGGCAGACCCAACCGATGATACAGATACAATCAATAAGCGTTATTTGCACTCTGTAATACCAGAAAAGAAAAAGGATGGATTTTCCTTTTATAAATATACTATAAACGATATTGGATATCCTAAAGAAAAAAGTGATGGTGTTAATATAAAATATATTAAAGATAATTGTATTTTATATAATGATGCTGTTATTGATTGTCATGGAAAAGTGTTGTCCAATCTGAAAGATGGTTCAACTCCATCGGATGCTGCTACTGTGAAACAAATGAATGAAAGCTTAAAAAAAGAAACATCCACTTTTGTTAAACAAAATCAAGTAGTGTCAAAGAAAGGTGATGAGTTTATGCAAGGAAGTGAAAAGTTTACCTTACTACAACTACAAAATGACAAGTGGGATGGAAAAAATAAAAAATTGTCAAATATAAATTTAGGCACGGAAGAACATGATGCTGTTATTTTAAAACAAGTACCACAACTATCAGCTACTGGTGTTAACTTTATATGTGGAGGCAGACGATTAACCGAAGTTAAATCTGGTAAAGATGATCAGGATTGTGTTGTTGTAAAACAAACTATAGTTAGAGATAAAATAAATAACGTATATGATGGAAAAAATAGAAGAATATCTAACATATCGGCAGGAATAGCTCCGAATGATGTTGCTACTATTAATCAAGTTATAGCAACCTCTAATGACGATCCATCTGTGTATACATGTAATGGTAAACGTATCACAGATCTTGAGAATCCTACAGATTACAAAGATGCTACTAATGTGGAGTATGTAATGAACCTTATGGGTAATGTAATTATAGACATGCACAATCATATGCTTAGTAAACCGAATCACGGTAAAATCCAAGATGATCAAAGAGAACAATGGATTAAAGATGCAATTATCAATAAGTATTAGTAAAACTCGCCAATATATAAGTATGGAATATATAAAAAGTGTTCATTATCATAAAGTATTTCATGGAGTGAAGACGCTCGTTATATAAAACGGCATAATGAAGACCTCATCGTTCAGTCGTCGTCAAGACGTTGGCAAGAAAGGACGTGGTATAACATCAGCTGCATTATCCCTGCTCAGACGGATTCCAGTTGGTGCTGTTGTAAATCGAGCAATAGATGCTCTACCATACGAATTACATCTGCCCGGAGGTTATCAATATTGTGGACCTGGAACTAAGTTGGCAAAGCGTTTAGCAAGAGGAGATCCTGGAATTAATAAATTAGATCAAGCTTGCAAACAACACGATATAGCATATTCAAAGTTTAAAGATTTAACAAATAGATCAATAGCGGATAAAATTCTAGCCGAAAAAGCTTGGCAAAGAGTAAAATCAAGTGACGCAAGTATTGCAGAAAAAGCAGCGGCTTGGGCAGTAACTACAGCCATGAAGACGAAAGCAAAGTTAGGTGGTGGAAGACGTCACAGAGGAAGACCTGCAAAGAGACACGCTCCCAAAAGAGGTGGAAACATTAAAAAGGGACGTCGTAAAACTCATAAGGCAAATGTGAAGAAGACTTCTGTTTGGCAAATGGTAAAAAATGGAGCAGGTTTATACCTAAGACCATACCGTGTGTACTAAATAAGAAGAATCAATTGATAATTCCAAATAAAGCCTTAACAAATCATCAGTTAAATAATTATGTAAAATGTTTGAAAATACCATTCTTTCGAGGAGTTTTTATGAAAGATGCATTACCAAGAAAAATATGGAAAAATGAAACTGGAATAGTAAATTTGGATTCCACCTATGGTCCAGGCACTCATTGGGTATGCTATAAAAAGATAGGACAAACCGTTTACTACTTTGACAGTTTTGGCAATCTACCACCACCAAAAGAACTTCAACATTATTTTCGAAACTCCAAAAACATTTTTTACAATTACAAAAGAGAACAACCTAACAATACTGAAATATGTGGGCATTTATGTTTGGAGTTTCTAGCGAAAAGTGTCAGTCAGCTTTAAGATGTCATCGTATACAGTGTCATTGAGTGGAAATTCATTCACATTGAAAAGTACGCTGTTCCCAGCATTGCGTCTATCCAAGGAACGATTATGGGAAGCGGCATTACTTGATTTGACTACCTACAACTCAATTCCCAATGTTACGGAAGGGAAGAACAATTTACTACATTATTATGAAACTAAGGATGTTGCAGGAAAATACTCAGAATTGAAAATAATTACATTTCCTACTGGAGCTTATGAAATCGATGATATAAACCAATTATTACAGAAACAACTTGGAGAAGACAATATCACCGTTAAAGGAAACAATAATACTTTAAAAGCAGAAATAACATCAAAATATTATATTGATGTCAGCTTGGAACAGTCGATTGGCAGTTTACTTGGATTTACAGATACAAAAAAGAAAATCTTAACTCCTGGAACTACTCATTCAGGTGATTCAACTGTAACAATATTGAAAGTAAATAGTATTGATGTTACATGCAACATTATACACGGATCATATAGAGATGGAGTTAATCAACATATTTTAGATACATTTTATCCAACAGTGGCTCCTGGTTTTAAAATTGTTGAGAAGCCACAAAACTTGATATACCTACCGTTAAACACCAGTTTCATTTCAGACATCGTACTGAACATATTGGATCAAGACGGTCATAGTGTTGACTTTAGAGGAGAAACAATTACTATACGGATACACATCAGAGCAGCAACATAAAAGTCAACATGGGATTATCATTTAAACCGCAACGGAAGAGTCGGGAGCTCAGTAGCTCCTCGACATTGGAAGAGTTAACATCGGACAACATTCGTTTTCTACAGAAGATTGGATTGAAACTTAACAGCGATGGATATCCTGGATATATCTCAAGGACCAACGTTCGACGAAACACTATGGGAGAAGGAATATCACACACACAACCCTTACACTTCATCAAAATTAAACAATAATGATGAAATAAGGATCCCCATTCAACAACAAGATATTTACACTTTACCATGTGAAAGTTACTTGTACATCGAAGGACGGGTATTAAAATTGGATGGAAAAACTGCTTCAACAGTTCCTTTTATAAATAACCCGATGGCATATCTTTTTGATGAAATAAGATATGAAATATCAGGAGTGACGGTTGATTCAACAAAAAAGGTTGGTTTAACAACGACATTGAAAGGATTAACATCATTAACACCGCATGAGAAGAATTCAATAGTCACTGCCGGATGGGTTGCCCCCGATAAAGACACTATAACACCAGCTTCCAACGGTCACTTTGATTTTCATGTACCTTTACGATTGCTTTTGGGATTCGCTGAAGATTACAAACGGGTAATAATAAATGTCAAACAAGAATTAGTATTACTCAGATCTTCAACTAATAAGGACTTGATACTTGCAGACCCTGCAACTACGGAAGATAAACTGGAATGGCAACTACAGTTGGATAAAGTTGTTTGGAGAGTACCTCATGTAAGATTGGCTGATGAACATAGAATCCTATTATTGAGAAAGTTGAAATCTGACCGTGATATTGTGATGCCATTCCGAAGTTGGGAATTTCATGAATACCCTACACTACCTCAGACAGAACGACAAACATGGACCGTCAAGACATCAACTTACTTGGAACGAGCAAGGTACATAATACTCGGTTTTCAAACTAAGCGAAAAGATGTTATCACTGCAAATGCTGGTCAATTTGATCACTGTAAAATAAAGAATTGTAAAGTTTTCCTAAACTCTCAATTCTTTCCCTATGACAATTTGAATGTCATGTTTAGCAAAAAACGTTTTTCCATTTTATATGATATGTATGCAAGATTTCAATCGTCATATTATGGAAAAACTAATACACCACTATTATCACCTGACCAGTATTATTCCAAGGCTCCAATAATTGTAATCGATTGTTCAAAACAAAATGAATCGGTAAAATCATCAAGTGTGGATATAAAAATTGAAATGGAATTTGAAGAACCAGTAGCGGATGGAACTTCGGCATACTGTCTAATTCTACATGATAAAATAGTTACTTACACACCGCTGACCGGAATTGTGAAGAATGTACTTTAAGAAGAATTGTACAATGACTGCAAATTTTTGAGGTTAGAATTATCTGCTTCAATTTTTGAGGTTAGAATTTCATTTGTGAAAGACAAGTTGAAAACAAACAATTATGTAATTGTATAAATTTCAAGGATTTTACGAAAAATATAAAAGCGAGAAAATAATTAGTGGAAACTTCATTCTATCTTCAACCGTCGTATGGGAAACATCATTCGCAAGATGAATTCTACTAACGGAGAAGAAAATACACCTCTAATGGATGATAATAGTTCAGATATAGAAAAACAAGTTGAACGAGAAATGGACGAGTTCCTAAAGTTTAACAAACATAAGAAGAGAGAAGAAGAAGCTGAAAAAGAAGTAAAAAGGAAGAAGGTTGAAGTTAACATTACAACCAATATTTTAACAGAAGTATTTCTTCCGATTATCTACCCAATTTCTTCATGCATGACAAAAAGTATATCAGTTGGAATTTTAAAATCAATGGATTATTCACCAATTGTTATTTTAAATCATGGAAACAAAATGGTTACTTTCAGTGAAACTACTTGGGAATCTCTCATGAAACATTTACATCTTTTGGAGTGCTATTTAAGTAACAACACATTTGGAAGAAGAACAAGATTAAGTTTATTGGAATCAAATATTGAAGTTGATATAGTAAAACATCGTTTAGGACAAATTGTTCGCTTCAGAGATTTAACTACACATAATGTTAAATTATATTTCACTAAAGAAGAATTTTACACTTTAAGTTGTACTACCGGTCCCGTCACCAGATATTTGAAACAACTAATATTTTCAAGTGCAATAATTAAAGACTATCTAATTGATACATTGGAAAAAAAACCTTTTGTTCCAATTTTATACGGTCCCGTGGATACTTCAATCTTTAATAGAATACCTCAAGAAGTTGAAATGTGGAGACAATTAAACAACTATCACACCAATTTTAATATTGATGAAATGGCACAAGAAGTGAAAGAAGAAGAACAATCCTGTCTGTTATAAACATCGGCTCATTCAATTTTTAAGTCAGTTGTTAGTAAGACTTCATCATGAATAAACGGGTTTCGTTTTCTAATGCGCCACATATAATGGAAGTTAAAAGAGGTATAATTGAATTTCAAGCTTTCCGAGGAAATGATGGTAATTTTATTATTAAAGAATTAGTAATCTTGGACATGAACACATCAGTAGTTTATCATTATTTGTTCAAACCTCCAGTACCATTTAATAGACTAACAACTAAAGCGAAAGTTACAAACAAATGGTTGAACAAACATTTTCACAACTTAAGATGGGATGAAGGTTTCATTAATTATAACATGATGCCGCACATTATGAATCATTATTGCAAAGAGTTTAAAATTATCTACACAAGGGGATTGGAAAAAGCAAATTGGATACAATCATTTACAAGCAACGAAGTGATTAATGCAATAATTGATAAAGATTTCCAATGCTACTTCAACGAACTTTGTATTTCATCAAAAAGTTTTAAACATCGAAGGTCGCAGTGCGCTTTAAAGAATGCCTACCGCTTGAACAATTTCCTTCAACAAAGTGGTGGGTGTAGTGTCAGTAGTGGGGGTAGTGTCGATTATAAAAGCGAGAGCGCTACCATGACGCAGCATGAGTATTACTCTAACCTCCGAAGAGACAACATCTCCGACGGACATTCTTATTAACAAGAAGATTAACAACAACATCAAGATGGCATCACAGAACTTACTTCAAAGTTTAGTTGATCAGTTCAACGCTCATTCTAAATCATCAATTCTACCTACAAAGAAATGTTCTGAACTAAAAGAAGAAAAACACTACATCATTCATACGATTAAGAAAATGGAAACTTCAGTAGGTGATGCTATTAATTGCACATTGAGCGAGGCTCCATATACAGTTAGTGATGAACCAAAATTTCAGATCTTCCTACCAAGACGCTTTGTACAACTTCTTCAAAATGAAGATCTTCGTGTAGTTCAACCCGGCGCACTCTATTTGGTTTCGCACGGACCAAGTGGAAACAACTCAACTGAACTAACTATTCATGTAACACCTACTACTGATTAGTTTGTACATAACATTGTAACTATTTGTTTGTAATTGTTTTTCAATAAATATGATATAAAGAAAAAACAAAAAAATTAAAAGAAGCAACATATTGTGATGTCTTTGTACATTACAATATGTTGCTTTTTTTTAAAATTCCACGGGATGACCTTGACCCACTTTTGTGTGATTATAAAAGCGAAAATCTACTTGTAAAATTCATCAGTCTACGACTACCTTTCGTACCATACACATCTCGCTCACTCTATCGCTTAATATAAAAACTAAAAGATGTCTCTCAAAGTCAAATGTGCATCTTATGATACCAACACCATTACACTTTTTGAACAACTCGAAGATTTAACCAACGAAATGCGAGTTTTACTTACCGGTGGTTATCACTTAACTGTTGATGTTAGTGCTACTAATACAAGGATGTTCACTAAAACAAAATATTGCGATGATGAAATATTTATTTCTACACAACCTACAACTTCTTCATCGCCAACTGGTCAACATAACATCAAGTTCCAAAAGTATTACCAATGTTGAATAACTTTTGACAGACAAAACTACAACTAAAGAATCACATGATCAATGTGAGTTAATAAAAAGGATGTGATACTTGTATAAATAATCATTTGCTTCTCAGCTCTCACCACGACAAGACCTATTTAAGAAAATGTTGTACAGAATGATGATTCAACTTGATGGAAAAATCTATGGAAAAGACTACAACACCGTTGAACAAATGACCCAAGATTTAGATGTATTAACTAAAGAAGGATATCAAGCTAAATTAATTTTAAAATTTCCTGAAGTACATCCATTATCAACAGAAGAACTTGTTGCTATGGCTAAGGCGGAGAGAGAGAAAAAGTCTGAAGAAAACAAAGAGAAACAAACTTCCTAAATTTTAATAATCCTTACACTTGTAAGGTATAATTTTTTAAAACTCCATTTGGATGACCTTGAAATTACCCCCACCACTTTTCACAGTACATAAAACTCACTATTCAACACTATACACTCTTATTCTTTCACTGGACTCCGCAGCGTCAACATGGAAGAGCAAAAATACAAGTACAAACCTCGTTACTGTTGTGAACAACAGTGTACAGATTTAGGACCAATGATGGTGGATGGGTTAGCTTGTACTAAATGTGAATTTTTCGGATCTTGTTATTGCAAATGCAAAACAAAACAACTACCACCACCGGAATTGCGAACTTTCAAATTTTACAAATTAAGATATTTTCATACATGTTGTCCTCAAAGATGTTTCAAATTTCACCCTCTAGATCTTGCTCATTGTCAACGCACCAATTCTCATCAAGATGATTTTTGTACACATATGATAAAAAGATGTAAATACAGATCAGATTGGTATTCCGATCCTGTAGAACCATCAAATGTGTAATTTCAGTTTTACACTCTTTTTTAAAACTTCATTTGGATGACCTTGAGATTTCCCCCCACCACTAGTTCTAATTTTTATATAATATTAAATCATTCCACTTCCAACACTCTAACTAACAACATGGAAAACAAATTTATCAAGTTTGAACATATAATAACTGACAGGGAAGAGATGGAAGAATTGTTTCAAAACTTACTTTCTATCATTGACGAATATCCTATAAGATGGTTCAGAATTGTAGTTCAATATTTAAATCCTGGTGAATTGTTTTCTTCATCGAGTGAAGAGGATGAAACAACTACTTCGGTTCAAATAATTGAATTAAAAGACGAAGAAGAAGAACTAAACATTTTATTCAATCATAAGCTCAAGGTTCCCCATATAAAAGCCCCCTCCCTAGACAGCCCCCCTCCCTAGACGCCTGCTCAAGGTCACCATTATATAAGCCCCCTCCCTATGCGCCGATCCTCATTCCATCACCGACTCTCCAACAATGAACAACTCTCCATTGGCCCGAATGAATTCTAGTTTTGAAATAAACTCTAAAGAAGAGTTACAAGACATTTTTAATATTTTACAAGAACTTGTAGATAGTTTTACAACCATCAAAATGAATTTGGAAATAACATACGACTGTCCTATTTGTGATAAGGTTGAAAGTTTAGACGAAGACAGTTTACTAAATCTAACTCCTGCACCATCTGACACTACTGATGGTAATAATGAAGAGCAACGTCTTTCCCCCACCACTTCTTTGTAATTCATCCTTCCCCCCACCACTTCTTTATTTAACTAACATTTCTCCCTTTCACTTCTTATTCCGTCTTCGACTTCTGAACTATCAACATCACTAAAATTTCAAACACTAACACAATCATGATGGATATGATGGATGAAGTTCCCTTCGTAACTAGAATGGAAGAGGATAAATTGAAATTGGAAATTAAACGATTGGAAATGGAACGGGAAAACCAACTTGAAATGTTACATTTATTCAAGCTTTTCAAATACATCATTTGGGGACTCTGCATTTACCTTCTCATCGTCGTCGGTGTTTGCATTTACAACTCTGTAATTCATCACAAAAGTTCAACTTGTTTAAACTCTGCTGTTGCACATTAATTGTATGTTCACTAATAAAATTCAAAAGTTACTTCAACCTATCCTACTATCACCAACTAGTTCAACTTAGAACTATTTCTGGTGGTAGTTGGGTAGGCTTTTTTAAAACTTACTCTGGATGACCTTGACATACTTTCCAGATCCTATTTATAAATTTGAATTTCAGTTTTAAACTAACTTTTACTTTTGTTCAACTATTAAGAGTTTTGTTAACACCGTCAAATTTCAGTTTTCAACTAACTTTTAATTTATGTATACTTTTAGTTCAACCCTAGTTACTTTATTCGCAAATTCAGTTCAACCGACCGCCAACGCTATTGCCATCTCCACCCCAATATTTTAACATTTCTGCCCCCAACACCTGCCCGAACATCTGTTCGGTTTTAAAAATATAAAAGAAAGGTAAAGGAGTGGGGGTGGCTCATGCTCACCAATGCAAAACTAAGGTTTGAGGTTAGAATTATCCATGTCTGGTTCAGTTTTACCACATAGAGTCGGCGACCAGTTATTGATCTAAAGGAGTGGGGGAAGGGGTAGTGGGGGGAAGGTTGCCGTTTTATAAGCCCTCTCCCTAGGCGGCACTTCTCATTCGATCGCCAACTTTCAAACGAGAAACACCTCTCCCATGGCACGAATCAATTATCCCGCTATCACCAACTACTTCAACTTAAAACTATTTCTGGTGATAGTTGGATAGAATTTTTTAAAACTTACTCTGGATGACCTTGACATATTTTCCACATCTCAGTTATAAGTTTGAATTTCAATTTTGAACTAACTCTTAATTTTTCTTCAACTGTTAGAGTTTCCTTAACACCGACGAATTTCAATTTTGAACTAACTTTTAATTTATGCGCAAATTCACTTCACCCTAACGCCAACACTATCGCCATCTCCACCCCAACCTATATGGCATAAAATATAACTACAGCATCTCATATATACCCTCTAACCCCCACCGGAAGCTATGTGACATGGCAGCTGGCGCCAGCTGCCGTGGCACGTGGCTCCGTGGGCACGTGGCCGGTTTTAAAAGTGACCAAAACACACTACTAAGCGGCTTAAAAATAATTGTGTGGGATTTTTTGCTGAAGGGTGAAATAGCTTGGAAGTTAACTCCTTATGCAAAAATAAAAAACTAATCCACCCCACAGTTTTAAACGTTTTTTCTAGACAATTTTGCAATTAAGCTCATTTTAATTTTATAACAAGCGTTTCCTACGATTTAACTTCAAATATACAAATCAAATAAATCATGCTACGTCACTTAAAATGAGTATTGTGTACGATGGGTGATTAAAACGAAAATTTGTATTCAATCAATCAGATATTTAGTAGTATTTGCTTATACTACTACACCTCTTTGCTATGTTATCGAAAAAGAATATTTTGCAATAACATCTTGCTGAATTTTGAATTCATTTTAAAAGATCACTTTTATAGATTATTATTAGTTTCAATTTTTAATTCGGATTGCACAATTTAGTTAAAAGTTACGCTTAATATTGCTGAAATGTAAACTTTTATACCCACGGGCAAGTTCCTAAAATTATCAATTATAGTTTTCTATTCCGCGATTAAGAGTGATTTAAGGACTTAAACACACAATGATAATTTTAAAACATTGTAGAAACGGAATAATTATTTCCTTTAGTCACAGTTGTTAGAGAAATTTAAACGTTTGAATGTAGTGCGTGTGTAAATTTATGGCAGCAAAATACTGCTCCCTGGCAAAAATTTCCTTTCTAACATTTCTTTGTGGTGTTAATTGAAAACATTCCTCATTTATTAGCTCTCATTAGGAGTTATACCATGTTTTATTTTTGTTTGTTTTTTCCTGGTTCATTGGCGTTTTTCTAACCGAGTGGTAATGATGAGAATTTACTATTTCATAGATAAATGTTCGTTGTACATTATATGGGAAATAATATATTTTCGATGGCGTAAACTTCTTGTCCTAAGGAATTTATTGTTCCCTTGTCGTATAGTTGACCAAGAGACAATTATACGACAGCTTTTTGGATAGCTGAGTGGTTTTAGTGCTCATAGTAGTATTGTCATTTGGGCTATTAATGATGCTATCTAACAACTGGTCAACATTTAATCATAATAGGAACGGGGTTTAGACCATTCCCCGTCAAAACGTTAAAAATTGTCGTTGCCGTTGAAATCAATCACATTTCGCTCTCTTTTCTGCAGGAAATTCCAATATAATTATTTGTTAAGGGAAATATTTACAACAACGAACAAGTGGTATATGAAAACTCGCATAGATAAAACCCAGCTTTACAAAAAATAAAATTTAAAAACGATTTTTATAGATTTTTTATTAAATAATTAAAAAATCCTAAAAAAATACGGAACATAATGAGTTTTGTTTTCAATGACTCCTACAGTAGTTAATTACGATATAATTAATTATGTATAACCTAACCCTCTTTAGGGTGAATTCTGTTAGTCATCAAGCATCAAAGTGAAAAGTTTTCTTTTGCGATTTCCAAAGTAGTTAAACTTTTAATGAACCAGGCTTGAGGTTGAATTATATCTTAAAACACTATATTACATAAAAATATCCCTTAAAAACATTACTAGGCCACATTGCAATTTGAAAAATCTTGTTATAACGCTTAATTTATAAAGAGTGAATCAAGAAGTAAAATCTATTCTAAGTACTATTGAAATACAAAAGTAGCATAAAAAACTCTTTAATGTGCTTTAGTTTTCACGCCAACTATACATTTTTCCATTTACAAAATTCTTACGTTGCATGTTGAATTAACTCTTCCTTCAACGTAGTATCTTCAGGTAAAAATTCCCTGCAGTAGACCAGTCGTACGAATTGTTATTTACCACCGAACGAACGTTGCTTTTGCGGTCAGAGACTAGGTTTACTGTAGGAAGCAACGCAAAGTATTTATTCTTGTTTAGCAAACAAACCGTGTTCAAGATTCACAAAATATTATTTTTTTACAATAAGAATAAAATAATATTGTTTTCATTACAAAAATTCACCCACTGAAATTTAATGCTGTTATTAAATTTAAATATACAACTTTGAGTAAAATGTTTGATTATTTTTGAAGCAAACCCTATTAATATTACAAATGGGAAGTGCTTTGTTTATTTTTTCTTCTGATTTCGGATTAGTTGACAAGAAACCGTAAAACTTTTTTCACGAACTATTTTTACTCATTTCATGTTATAAAACATAAAGTCAATATGATATTTGTACCGGTACTTGATTCTTCCACTATAAAACAAATTAGTAGGTTGGGTTATTTAAATTTACACAGTGAAGAACGTAGCTAAGCGATATCATTGACTTTGTACGCTATAGTCAATGGCGATATCCTCAACAAACTCAGTCCTTACTCCGGCCTACTGTCATATGACAACACAACACACACTTTCAAAAGTTTATTCTTTTAGTTATTATTCTTTTCTAGGGTTTTGTTTTCAGTCTAAGCGGGTCAAATGCTCCCTAGCAAGTGTAGGAGTAGGAGCATACTGCGAATAGTGATTATAATATTAAAAAAAAAATATTTCTTGTTTACAGAAGAAAGGTCAATTGATTCATGGTCTGCGAAATCTTCTTATACGTGGATTCCACTCATCCACTTTAGTGGATTCAACAATCCACTTTTTCCCGGATCATTTAGTATGTCAGCTCACTTTCCACACATTTCTCCCCTTATGGACTATAAAAGTAAAAAATAAAAATTATAAAAAGTTAAATTATTTTAATCATTGTATAATAAAGTTCAGGTTTTATGGGATATAGTTATTTCAAATGTTATAAATTTAATATTAATATTAAGTTTGAGAATAAATCAAGTTGAAGTATAATGATGGGATATAGTGTTAGTTATACAGGGTGAACAACTTAACTGTGCCACCATTGGCATATCCTAAACTATGTGATTTAGAGAAAACTTTAAAGGGGGGACATCACCTATTTTTTTCAAGCCAATAAAAATATGAATTCCATTTTCTTCTAAATGGCCGCCATTTTCCAATATGGCGGCCAACTTTAAAATTTCTTATGGAACACCCTACATTTAATGGTTTTTTTGGAATGTTCGTGTAATTTTAAGACATTTTTATTCTTTGGCCTTTTTCTCTAAACCTAAGGGTTAGGGAGCTATAGGTAACAAAAGTTCATTTTTAGTTCCATAAGAATAACATGGGACAAACTATCTGCCCATATCTCCGAAACCAATCAGTAAAATAAAAAGTACTCAAGAATAAAAATATCTTAAAATGACGTTTCAAGAACATTTCACTCATAAAATTATCATTTACGCATAAATTAACTTATTTCCAATATGGCGGCCAAAAAATAAAATTTGTTAAAAAATTGATGTTACTATGAAATAAATGACATTAAAACATCAGTTTAAGACATTTTTATTCCTGAGTATTTTTTATTTTACTGATTGGTTTCGGAGATATCGGCAGATAAATTTTGCCCTATGTTATTCTTATGGAACTAAAAATGAACTTTAATTACCTATAACTCGCTTACCGTTCGATTTAGAGAAAAATGTTAAAGAATAAAAATGCCTTAAAATTACACGAACATTCCAAAAACACCATTAAATGTGGGGTGTTCTATAAGAAATTTTAAAGTTGGCCGCCATATTGGAAAATGGCGGCCATTTAGAAGAAAATGGAATTCATATTTTTTATTGCCTTGAAAAAATAGGTGATGTTCCTCCTTTAAAGTTTTCTCTAAATCACATAGTTTAGGATATGCCAATGGTGGCACAGTTAAGTTGTTCACCCTGTATATTAATAGTATCGTCTGTTGGATATTTAACACATTTGAAATTTATCCCTATTTGCCATTCAACCCATTGCCAATTTTTTGTTTTTAAAGTCGCGCCGTTTAAATAATCTGTTGAAATGTTTTTTATTATAAATTGATTTATATTTTAAAAGTTATAAAATGATTCAAATTAATTATTATCATGAATAATTACTGATTACATTCTTTAGATGTTAAACAAGTTCTGAGGTAGATTTACTCATCAATGTAAAATTTTTATTTCTGGATATATGAATTTTCATTAGAGTAAACTAAAATATTGTACAAGACAGTAAACGATCATTTAAGAAAGATAACAAAATTATTTACCATTTTTACAAAAGCAATAACACAAACTATATATTTTCGTTTGTAACAATAAAATAAATGCAACTTGAATTTGGACTTGAATAAAATAGAAAAAATTTAAACGTTACCGTAACAGATAGAAGAACATTTTTACTAATTCAATTTACGATACCCACCATAGGCACACGATGGGCAGTCGGGTGTGTTACACTCATATGTAAATCTCCTCGCTGTGTCATGTGTTAAACAGTTTTGACCGATCGGCAGTGTTGGGTCTGTAGTGGTGCCAACAGCTAGGAACACAGATTTGTAACTACGAGTAGCTTATACTTGATGGATCGATACAAATACTTTTTCTAAAATAAAATATAACTACACCCAATAGGAAGTTACACTTAAATACGCATTCAAAATTTATACATATTGTTATTACTATAAAGCTTTCCTTGTTTTTATATATTTTGAGCGAGGCAGAAAAAAATTTTCAGTGAAAATATTAAATAAATCAAGCTAACATTTGGGATTACCATTTAGTAGATTTAAAATGTAGGATAGTATCTTAAAATAATATAATTCATTCAATATGCAAATTCGCTGATATACTTCTCATTTGCTCACAAGATTAAGGAAATTCGTGGACCTAAGTAATCACTATGTGTACTCTTTATCACTTTTCTATTCAAATTAAAGTTGGGCAAATGAACTCTCAGGAATCTCTCTCCAATAAAAGTTAAATATTAGTTCTCGTTCCAAAGTTGAAGTTTTATCAAGCGTTGAAAAATTCTAGAATTCATTTTTATAGAAAGAAAGTTTTGTATTATACTCGCTATTTAACTTAAAGTGAAAGGCAATAATCATTACGGTCTCAAAAATAACTTTAACCTACTTGCTTTAAAATTCTTAAAACAATATAATAAATAAATTAATAGGCAAGCATGTTTCATTTCCTCCTTTTACTTTCTCTCCCTATACCATAGTATATGGAGAAAGTATTGTTTTCGTCAAAATTTTCGAATTTGAGTTGTTGGTGGATTTATCCATTTTAGTTCCCCCTGAGTCCAAAAAAGTGGTTTTCGGAGTGATGTCTGTGAGTGTGTGTGTGTGTGTGTGTGTGTGTGTGTGTGTGTGTGTCTGGATGTATACAGAGCTAGAGAATGCCCCAATGGTCCGATTTTGGTGAAATTTGGTACGTAGGTCCAAACCCACGATAATTCCAGGCGTTTTTTTTTTTCATTTTTTGAATTTTTTGTTTTTAAGGGTAGTTTACCCCCAAAAACCCTAAAAAAACGTGAAAAATCAAAATTTCTCAAAAATGGCTCTAACGATTAAAATTTTGTGGTTTATTAGGATTAAAATACTGAATAAAATGACACCACCCGCATCTCTGAGAAAATGCGCGTTCAAAAGTTATACAGTAAAAAGTGTTTAAAAAATCAATTTTTTGGATTTTCAAAATAGTTGTTATCTTGAAATAAATTTTACTTATCACCATTAAATCAAGCTCAAAAAACTAAATAATCCAGTATTTTAAATTATTGCTCTACGTCAAGTGGTTGCGGAGAAAATTCAATTTTTCGTTTAGTGGTAAACGCAGTACGTTGTTAAAAGTCACAGACGCGCGTAGGGTCAAACTCGCGCTGCTCAGCTGGTAGCTATCCGACTAAGCCATCAAGACATTAAGAGTCATCTTCACCCCTGTGCTAGTAGCCCATTGTTGCGCACTCGGCAATGTTAACCATACGGCTTTTAATGCAAAACATGGTATTAGATTCCCCTGTTTCGGACGCCGTTTTTCAACCGATTTTCTTTAAACTTGGTAAGTGTTTAGTTGAATAGTTTTACTATGTCCCTCATACCTCGAAATTTTGAAAATTTAACAAATATTACTTTTTGTGACGTCGCAAAGTAGCTCGATTTTTCTTAGTAATATTTCAAAATTTAGTGAAATTTTCAAAATTATGAGGTATGAGGGACATAGTACAACTATTCAACTAAACACTTACCAAGTTTAAAGAAAATCGGTTGAAAAACGGCGTCCGAAACAGGGGAATCTAATACCATGTTTTGCAAAAAAAACCCGTATAGTTAACATTGCCGACTGCGCAACAATGGGCTACTGGCCCAGGGGTGAAGATGACTCTTAATGTTTGAAGCTTTTAACCCTTTTTTATATTGTTGGGAGAAAGTATGTGTCAGTTATCTGATACCGTTTATTTTCTCAGGTTGTGTGCATCGTAGGAGAAATCCGTGGATACCGTTAGAAAGGTATTATGCTGTAGATGAGCAGAATCACGTTTTAATTCACATCGGCCCACGGGGCTACGCCCGACGGGCTTCCAAAACTTCAATGTTAATCTTATGGGAGAAGGATAATTGATTGAATCATAAGACAGCTGTTGTAATAACAAATGCTAGCAATCCATAGGAAGAACAGATGTTCCAGTTATAAAACATTTTAATCGAATTGGTTCAAGATGAATTGAGTTTTTGGTCGAATTTCAACCAGTGGGCGATCCCTAGTATAAATAAATACACAAATAAACTGGTGCATTGTTACATGGGGCACCACATTATTAAACCATATTCTACATCATTAAGCATCTAAAATATGATTAAGATACTCTATTTTTATTTCCAAAATATGATTTATTAATACAATACACTTCAAATCTATAATAGTAACAATATTGTTTAGAGAGTATAAAGTGTTCAAATCTTTTAATGTGTTAAACTTTCTATCAATCCATAAATTGAATAAAATCGTAAATTATAAATGAAGATACTTTATACTACGTTTGTTTTAATAGGCGTTGCAGCTCAAACAATAGTTGACTATCTATAGTATTGTATTGTAACTTTTTTTAATACTTTTGGTTGACCTCTTTTTGCCTCACTATGCCCCGTTCGCATAGACTCATTATACGCATTAAAAGAACTACGCATTATAAGAATCAAAAGCTATAATTGAAGTGACGAATTTAAATTATTTCTAATAGAAAAGGATGTTAAATAATGTATTTTTTTATCATTCCGCACAAAATCAGCCTGTTTTTTGTTCTCTCAATAGTACCAAAACCAATTCTTTTTTGTCCTAGGACTGAAAAGTCAGCTGGTTTGCTAAGTATACTAGGTATACAATGCAGTTGCCTGCTTGCAATATTGAGCGGAGCGAATATTTTTAAAATAAATAATAGCAAATGTTTTACGGGTAATTCAAGTGAGCTCGTTCGCTACGCTCACTCGCCGTCAAGGTTTAGCTCGTTTGCTGCGCTCACTCGCCATTTGGGTCAGCTCGTTCGCTAAGCTCACTCGCCGTCAATTTTGTTCGTTCGCTGCGCTCACTCACCTTTTGGGTCAGCTCATTTGCTGCACACACTCGTCGCCAGATTTAGGTTGTTCGCTGCGCTTACTCGCCACAAGTCTGTAATACTCTAATAATTTTTTACCACGCAGGTTTGCTGCGACGGGGTATTATATGTTTACAAGATATTAAATGGTGTGTCGTCCAAGATTTGCACCTTCTCTCCGTAAACGTGGCATTTCATTCACGTACAAAGGTAAACAAACCACTAAAATAAACAAAACAACAATTTCACATAAAACTAATGTGTTCACAAACAGCTGATAGTAACAGTCTGCAGTTAAATTTGATCCTTATAACAGCTGTATAATCAACACACATTAAACAAACCAAATAAAATATTACTCCTATTAAAATAACATGGTAACTTAAGGGTTCTGGCCGTAGGGCAGAACCCTTATGTCCGATTTGGACCATTTCAGATCTATACCTTCCCATAGATGGTTACTATGACCGAGCAAAATTTCGTGAGGATCACTCCAGCCGTTCAGGAGGAGTACTTGTAAATAAAAAGCCAGAGTGTAGTATAGGAGCTTCGCTCGCTCCGCTCAATTATTATTGATTTACTAAAGTTAAGGAGCTGAATTTTAAAATTCAAACGTTATGAAGAGCATTGTTGTAAATGTGTTTATTTTTTATTACTAATATTCAGCTCAGTTTAATTTACTCATATTTGTTTCAATTTGTCTCCAGAAAAGTCAGAACAGGCAGATTAAGAATACAACACATGTTTGGCGTAATTGTCCTGCTTAAGTTGCACAGTCATTAAGGCAATCAGCTTAACGACTGTGAGTATCTGACCAGTTAAAGGCCAGTAGACAGTGGTGCAGTATTACTCCTGAGTAAGAGTGATTACTATCATACGGATTACATGATGTGCATAACACATGATGCACATACAGAGCACCGACCGAGAAAATGTTAATACCAACACAACAGTTACGTGGTAGAGGAGCTACTAAATTGACGACATTAGAATTCAGGAGATATCCCGATCATCAATATACATAATTTGACGTTATCGCGGATTTTGAGGAGGAGGAGAATGCTGGTTATGCACGAACACCTTTATTCATGATAATGACTTGAAGTTTCACTTTTTCTTCGCTCAATACATGTTGTGAATATTTTAAAATAAACTTGCCTTGATATAATATTATGAGGAACCTGGATTCTGGAATCTAAAATCTGGATATAATACTATGAGGATTCCTTTATGAGTAATCTGATATCGCGAGCTACATACCCATAAAGTGGATCGTTAAAAAGTTTATTATGGAGTTGTTCAATGAATGTCAAATAACGTTCCTCCCTAGCGGTTTTCCCGCTTGCTTTCTCGCCGCTTTATGCTTCAGTTGAACAAGAAAGTTTAACATAAATGGTAGTTGACACTAAAATGGCAAATAAAAACTCATTTTGAATGCGATATATATTTTTAAATTAAACTCTTAAACCACTAGTTACATTATACCCCGTTAAAAAAATGTTTGGTTGAAACGCGGATTTCAAATTACCCATTCTTCTCCGTTCCTATCACTGCCATGAACAATCACTGAGTGTCATGTCAGCAGTTTGGCGTCTTGCATAATGTTTTGCATAATGTTTGCATAATGCCAATGTTTTGCTTTTCCGTTAACAAATATTCTTATTTAGACTTTTGAGATATAAAGAAAAACGCTGTCAACGGAAACTAGGGGAAGTAACACTATCCTAATTCACCTACTCTGAATTCTAAAAGTGGAACTAAAATAACTTCGATTTAGGAGAAAATAGCGGAATTTCCCTAGTATTGGGAAATGAAATTCTGTCTTTTGACCACATATTAATTTTGAACCGGGTAGGTAATTGTGGAGCCATATTAACAGGGAAAAGTCGGAGTTAACGCTTAAGAAAGTGAATTAGATGGATTTAGTTTCGATTTATATATTTCACATAAAAAGAAACAACATTCTTCTTGATTACTCCAAATTATTATTTTTTTCATTAACCTTCTTTTTCTTCATTTTCCTTCATTAACCTTCATCAACCTTTTCATTAACCTTCATTTTTTTCATTTTCCACATTTCTCTGATAAATGTAAAATAACTATTATTAATTATGGTTCCGTAGAGTGGAAAGTTTACACACTGATATAAAACAGAAATTAAAATTCTCCATAGATTTAACTTTTATCAGTAAAATATTACGTAGATTTTCAGATGTAAAAACATAGCCGATTGTGTGATGATATTTACTTGATATTAAAGAGCTACCTAAAGCCACAAATTGGTTTTTACAGCATCACTAATTATAAAAAAATAAAGCATTCAATGATTGCGATTGGGTAAGCGTGTTAACAGTTGTGCTCTCAAGAAGAATGAGTGAAACTTGATTTTTGGTTGGTCATTAAAAGTTATAACTCTTTTGATGGTTGTGGGAGAAAACAAAAGAAAACTTTCCTCTTTGAAAACTACAATAATTTGTTAAGTTTAACAGAAGACGGCCCAGTGGCGATTTGGTCTTATATTTTATTTCTAAATATTTTTTATAAATGTTTATAAAATTTACCAATACAGTTTTTCTTACTTCTAATATATTATACTTTGCTTACACATTCCACAAGAAAGTTATACTTCCAGTGGGGGTAGGTTTTATATCAGAATATTCAAATTAAAAATTTTTTTCATTTAAATTCATTTAGGTATTTAAATATAAATTTACGACAGATAAGTTTTTCGTGTGTTAAGACGAAAACTAATATCCAAAATATGTTATTAAACACAAAAATGCACAGTAAATTATACTATAACTTTTTAGTTTTAGCATAGCTTAGATTCATTTAAAATAATGTTACAAAAAGGGCAAACAATGCCAGCTAACTATAGACAAATCTCGATTTGAATATTTTATTTTGATAGCTTTGTATAAAAAAAGTGTGAAATATGATGACGCATCTAATGAATGGTATGTCTTAAATGCGGGTTGGATCTACTCAATTTATTACGGTGGCGGAATGAGTTGAAGCTGGCTTTGTTCAGAAGCTACTTTCCAGGCCACCTCACTCTTTACCCTCCGTCCTATTCAACTATTTCCACCTTGTTAAACCAAAGATCAAGTCACCTCTTGTATACAAAAATATAACTGAAAACAAGAAATGTATGCATTTGTACAACATAAAATGCTCTTTTCTATTAATATAATCTAAAATAAACATGTCACTTTTTGGCTGGTAAAGTGTAACCGAAGGCCTGATATCGACGATATTAACTATGTCTTAAATATATTAAATAATGAGTCTGAAAAAATAATATGTTTTTTAACCATGCTGTATTAATCAGAATCCATAATTAATAAAATGGTTTTAATTGTGAGACTAATATAATAAGTTAATAAGATAAATGAGTGTTCATTAAATGGTTTGGAAATACGGGAAAATGCAATAGTTTTCTTATCTATTTAATTCGACCACCGAAAAAAGAAGATTAAAAAGAAGACTATGTATTTTTAAAACCGGAAGGGCCTAACTCCGTTGATCTAAAATAAGGGACTCCCCTCTAAGTAATGCGATCAACGGTTCCGGTGGGAACTAAGCCTGGAAAAGCGTGGGTTTGTTTAGTTGATATGTCTGAGGCGTACCCCACACAACGGCTGTAAGAAGGATTTTCACTTCTTTACAAAAAAAGATTGCAACTAAGTAATGTCAAATTTAGGGGCGTCAAGAGAGTAATTTATAACCACAATAGTTGATTGGTCAATCAACAAATATTAAAGTTAATTTATAATATAGAATTACTAGTACATGTGTTGCTCGAAATTGAGCAATTTATTTTAATACAATACGAATGTTACTTTTATCTCTAAATCATTGACGTCCGACCAATCCAATATTGTGAATATCTGCAATCACCAAAACTACTCGTATTTACAGCTGATTATTAACAGATGTTTAAAATGCTTTATTCAATCCCAATGTTATTTAAATGGGAAATTTTGAGATTTCAATAGTGGATAACACCTTTATTTTCCGTCAGATTCTCGTCATTTTTTGGCGGAAACAACTACAGACCAAGCCCTATCCAACGACACCAAAAACTTGAAAATCGGTTGAAAATTGTAGGAGGAGTTCTAAAGACAAAAAAACCCTTAGCGCATTAAATAAGTACTAGTATACGTGTTGCTCAAAATCGAGCAATTTATTTAAATACAGTAAAAATGTTACTTTAGCTTTAAATCAATGACATCCGACCAATCCAATAATGTGAATATCTTTAATCGCCAATAACTACACGTATTTACAGCTGATTATCAACAGATGTTTCAAATGCTTTATTCATTCCCCAATGTTATTTAAATGGGAAATTTTGAGATTTCAATGTTGGATAGCGCCTTTATTTTCGGTCCGATTCTCATCAATTTTTGGCGGAAACAACTACGAACCAAGCCCTATCCAACGACACTAAAAACTTGAAAATCGGTTGAAAATTGTAGGAGGAGTTCTCAAGACAAAAAACCCTTAGCGTATTAAATAAGTATAGATAGATTTGATAAATAAGTTGATATACTAAGTTATTAGTTAAAAGTTAATTTACCTCAAGGGAAATAAAGAAAATGGTATGTTTTATTTCTTTTTAAATTCTTATTATTACATCCAAACGGTTGGTAACCTCGAATACATTATAAATATCCTCATATTAATTACAAAAATGTATTCCTAAACTACCGGCGTTACAAAATATTTAATTTATGCAACTAATCAAACATGGTGAAATCATGTTAAATTCAACTAAAATTAATTATAAATCCTCTTTAATAAGAATAATTTTTACTGTCATAAAAATTGTCCAAAATAATTTTTAAGTAGTTCTGATTATTTAACTTGTTTACATGAATACTTATACAACTTAAAAACCCAATACATATAAGGGAGAGCAATATTAAAACGTTAAATATTTTAGTAAATTTGTTGAGTAATTAGTAAACACAATAACATGAACTGCAAATATTAACGAACTAGTTTCCTATATTAGTTTCTGATACCCAGCAATTCCGGGGACATTTAATTTTGGTCAATTTCTTGGATTCTAGCTAAAACCACTGATCTGATTAGTCATCCGAAATTAGATTTTTATTTAACATTCAAATGTCATGATTATACTAGGAATTCTGTATAACTGAATAACATATAAAAAAAAACTACGCAATACAAAAATACTATAATAATAATGGTTGAGTTTGATAGAGTTTTATTAACAAGAAAATCATATATTCATTTTGGTATAGAACTGTGAATCCAAAATTATATTTTATTGATTAATATACCATGATTTGGTTCAACTTATACGAGTAATTAAATTATTAACTAGTTTAATAATTTGAGGTTTGATAGAGTTTTATTAACAAGAAAATCATATATTCATTTTGGTATAGAACTGTGAATCCAAAATTATATTTTATTGATTAATATACCATGATTTGGTTCAACTTATACGAGTAATTAAATTATTAACTAGTTTCATTGTTTCTAAAGAATATCAGCAGAGTATATGAAGGATTGATCATTTAATGCGAATTTGTGTAAGCCGCTAGGATGAACTATGAGGCACTAGACTTGTTATGATTTCCAATAAACCGTACCATGTGAAAGCAGGCTATCAGTTAAACCCAGATCAGTAGAAGTTCCCATGCAAAATTGCAAATTGTCTTCATTGAAATAGTCCAATAATAATAATAATAATCATATGGCTTTTAGTGGAGGGAGATCAGGAATTAACTGACAGTTCTCCTTACCTGAGAGACCTGCACTTTTTTGTTTTATATGCAGGTAGACCAATGGTCTTCCGAACGGTGGCCGAATGGTGACTTACGAACCACGGGAACGTTTACTCCGAGCCAGAATTCGAAACCTGGGCCTCTGGGTAATAGCCTAGAGCTCTACCATTGAGCTACGGCAGATGCCTGAAAGAAGTCCAATGGGTTTATATCTTAAAACTAATACTAGGATAATACACTGAAAAATAGTACTAAATCCGATACTGTTATTTGCAGGTTTTAAAAATGAAGAAACCTCTGCCATCCTTTCCACGACTGGCGTAAGCTTTCCACTATACTTGAAGGTGGGTTGAATTCATTTAAAATTGTATTACTCTCATAGTTAGATGTGCTTTTGTTTAAGTGATATTCAATACTTGGTGAGCTATAGGTGTTTTCATACACTGTAGTGGGTACGATTAATAGTCCAAGAGCGTAGAGAGTTCGAGCATGCACTGAGAGTCTAAAAGGTTTGACTTGAGTTGAGGACATTATAACAAATCGTATTGCCATGTTTACCAAATGAGCACAAAATGGGAGACGCCTCCGAGAGGAAGTCTTAGGGGAAATTGTAATGGCATAGGTTATTTTAAACAGGGTGTCCCTAAACTATTGACCCAAACTTCACCAGGTTGAACAAAACAATATTTATCATGTAATGTATGTTCTATCGTGCTAATTTTTCCGTCTGTCGGTCTGTCTGTATGTATTTTCAATAATTATTTATTATTTTTGTTACGGGTAAAGGTATAAAATTGAAATTTCACATGTTAGTGTACGTTTGAAAAATGCATTTTAACTGGAAGTTAATTGTATCACTTAAGCTTTCAAAATGACAGCCGTTTAAAATGTTCAAAATTAAATAAAAAATGGTAAATTAAAAAAGTCCAATATATAAAAAATTTAAATTAAGTTGTTTAAACAAAAATAACAAGGCTAGAAACATTAGACAACAAATTACTGAACAAATGAGATATATAAATAAATTCTCTTAATTCAAGCCAATTATGGAAATTGAGCATATTTTCGTTAAGACAAATGTCATTTACTAATTTAATTTGTGTCTAATTGTAGAAATAATTGGAATTGAATTACGAATATCGTAGGTGGTGAGCACTAAACCGAAGTTTATCTTCAACCTAAACATTACTGTAATTCAATAATTAATTCAATATTCTGAAACACTCGAACAGGTTTGAGGTGAAAAGATAGGGATAACTAATTTTACCAACTTTCAACAAACCTTTTAGTAATTTACACCTGAACAGTTTACATACAATTTCGGATTCATTTTGTGCAATATAAATTGCAGCTTTACCCTGTTGCATTTTACAAACCTTGTGAAATCAAGTTTGTTCAACTATGTTAATTTGTTATTATTGTTTAATAAAAATAAGAGTAGTCACTGGTTTAAAGATCAAGTTTCAGTACAACCCTTAAGTTTAAAGAGAGTTGTTATATTGTGCTCTGAAATATCTTTGCAGCGCCGAAACCTCACCTTTCTTTTAACAGTGATGTTAATCATGTTCTTCTATTCCAACTTTAACAATTAATTAGGGCTTGAGATCGTTCTGAAGATTCGGCTCTACAGCCTCTAAATCTACTTTCTACAAAAATAATCTAGAGCAGGTTTTTATTTAACAGCGAAAACTTTATCCTGAAGTTTTGCAGAAACGCATCAAAACTGAGCAAATATTTTAAAATATTTTTAAATAATTGTATCCTCAATTCTTGGAAAGCATAGCTGCCTATTAACAAATGCACTTTATTATACTATCAGATGTGTTTGGTTTTATCAGATTATAAAGAAAATAAATTTTAAACGAAATAGTTTTATCTATACAAATTAGACCAAATGTTTTTTTCAAAAGTATTGTTATACGAATAAAAATATTTGCTGATCCCACAAATAGGTTTCTTAATTGATAATTAGTTTCAGTCTTTGAGACTTAACTCAAACTTTGTTAGAAACAGTAGTTAAACTAGTCAGCACACAGGGGAATTAAAAAGATGTCATTCTGTTTTTAAGTATTTACAAGCTTTTAATTTATCTAGCTTATTTACTGTCAAGCTACATTTTAATTATTAAATTAAGTCCTTTTTGTGGTTCTAGAGTGGTGAAAGTATAACTTTTATTTATTAACTCACAATATTGAAATGTTGTGTTTAATTATTTTAATTACACTTGTTAAATTTTTTACTGAATAAAGATAAATTTGTCTTAAAGTTCATACTTTAAGGAAACTAGTTTTTAAAAAAGTATAGCCTCTTAAAAAAATATTGCGGTATTGTAGCTGTGGTTCCTTTTTTTCAACTACAAATGGCTTCAAATACCATAAACACACTTGCGTAAAAATCACCGTTTGTTGCTATTTAATTTTATAATAGATTCAAAGGAATTACTGCTATTATTAATGTTTGAGATATAAAGCTCTGAGACGAAATTAATTAGCAATTGCAAAAATAGAAAAGGAGAAGGTGTAAACAAAAGATTTAGTTAATTTCAGCCGTATACTATTTAGCTTTTACTCCATATGACTGATGAAACCATTTTTTATCTTAGTTTTATAGGTATGTTCAGTATTTATTGAGGCTATGTTGGTGTTAAACACAAAAAAATGGATAGGGTGAAAGGTAAAACGTTGTATGATATTGTATTGTATGCAATGACAATACAGAACCCGTCAATACTAGAGAGGTGTGAGCTACAATATCGCCCAGTCTTCTGTTGTAACGATGTTTGATTAATAACGATTTAATTAGAGTGCGTAAACACCAGAAAATAAATTATAGAAACCTGTTATAAAATGAAGAAATGTAGTAATCTAAAATGTAGGCAAATAGGAAAAAGAAAACATTTATAAATCCATGAGGGTGAAATGTTTTGTAAATCGTGTTCGAATGATTTCATCCGGCAGCGGTGACCACCAAACGGTTTCACAATCGTTTCACATTAAATTTAGATTTCTTTTTACACTGTTCCATCGCCTTTACTTAAAACTTGGTAACACTACGTTTATGTGTTTTCTATAAATTAAGCATGAGTACAAACCATATATTGTAGTTTTTTTTTTTTTTTAATTTTATTTGTTAAATATTTTCAATTTTTTTATATATAAAAATACACAATCTAGTGAATGCTGAACTGTACGAAAATCGTGGAACGTGTGTTTTCACTAAAGCCTTCATAAACAAATCATTTCACCGAAAACAGACATATCGATAGTGAGCATCCCTCAATAATCTCTAATACATATGTTTTTGATAAAATAAATATTTATAAATTTAATAGTGAAACAATCCATGCCCAAATACCACCAACTTGAATATAAATCGAAGGAAAATATATAACATTAACATGGATGAGTTTAATTATTTAAATTCAAGTGTTTACAATATGTATGTATTAAAATATGAAAAGAAAATTAAATGTTGAAATGACAAAGTTGATGCATTATAGAGTTATAAGACCAATAGAAATTTTTGATATTATGTCTTATCACCAACTACTTCACGTAATCTTCGTATCATCAGTCAAAGTTCGAACTCCAACTCCAACATGATTATACTGACAGAAAATTTTAGAACCTTGTAGACTAATAGTAGATAGGCCTAGTAAATTTTTTTTAGGTTTTAAATGATTGTACCAATAATGTATTCTAAATTAAGTAATTCCAGAAAGAATTATAAAAATAATAGTTTCAATGAAGAGGGTAATATAACATCCTATGTTTAAGTCTAAAAATGCAACATTTTAAGGGCCAAGCTTATGGCAGTTGTTATGAGTTTAATGAATATGAGGAGGTTATGAATGGTATAACATTAATCAATAAAATCTTCTCACACTTTTTCTAACGAACTTCCGCAGAGACGTATCATTATGAAAGGAAGTCGTAGGGAAGACTTCATTGCCATGTGTGATATCATGCATAGTTTTTTCGAGCCAAAATGCATCAAAAACGATCTACAAATTACCAAAAATGTCAGAATGCATGACTTTCATTGACAGAAATCATTAATAAAAAAATGGAAAAATAATTTTGTACCAAAGATTGATAGCTTGAAATTTATTTGGGTATCTCAGGTTTGTGGCAATGTTGCAAGGTTGCAATAAATGAAGACCTTTGATTCTATGTAAATATGCTTAGATTTAATATTTTCAAGACTCATTCAGTAAGCCATCTCATAGAAATTTAAAATGAAAAAAGTTGCACTCATAAATAGCTAAAAAAATAATCACACAATTTTTAGTATCTTTTTTAGTATTTTTAACTTGAAGTACAAACAAATTTTTGACTACCAAGGGACTTTTGAAATAATACACGGTAAGTTCCATATAAATCCAATGAATTTATGGGTTGAGCAACCCATAAGCATCGATATGGGTTGAAAACTACGTAGTGAACATATAAGAGTTGACTTCAATGGCATTCACTTTTAATCTACTATTGAAAATGATAGATTATAAAATAATTGGTGTCAAATAATATTTCTTAATTAATGTGATTTATCATACATACAAATTAATGGAAAACCAAAAATTCTTCAAATTTGGTTTTAGTGAAAACACTGTTTTGTATATAAGTATTAATATTTGCAGTATTTGCAAATATGTAAAACATTAAATAATAAAATAGTAAGGCTTTTTGTATCAGATAATGTAATCTAACAACACAGTTATATCCTTTTAAATATAAACTTCATTAATATAAAAACACACACTGAATAATTCTGAATAAAAACTGAATTGAATTGTTTGACTGTACGGAAAAATGAGGATTGAAATTTGGGAGAAAATTATCTTGAGTTTAATTTACATTTAACTTTATACAAGAGATTTAAATCCTATTAGTACATTATTGCCATTACTGTCTTACTGTCTTTGTCCATTCACGAACTTGAGGAAGAGAAGAAGCAGTGTACTGTAAACTTGAGGATGAGTTCATGAAGAGAGGAAATGAGAGGTGTATTCTTGAGGAGTAATAATCTTGATGTCGGCTTTCACCCGAGGTTCACAAGAGGAGAGAGTAACTTTAAAATCTTGTGAATATACTTTACAAAAGAGATGAGAAAAGAGAGGGCTTCTACTTGAGGGTGAACTAAAACATATTCCTTCTTCGACTTGAGAACAGCTGGGCTAACAATGTTGAGTTTCACATAAATCAGTTATTCATGGGGACAGTAAATTGGCGATTATGGAACTTGATAATAAAACATTTGCATATTATTAAAAACAATTAAAGTGTCTGTTATTTAACAAAGTGAAATGACTGTAAATACTGAACATGCCGGCCCCCTTGAACCAACCGGTTCAATAAATTAAGTTCATTAAAATTGAGAAATATCTTGATTGAAAAATTAAAAGAAAAAAATATTATAACATTGAACTATTTAAAAGAGACAGAACACAAATATAAAAGTCACTTCTTCACATCGATCTAGATTCACTTTAAGAGGTAAAAAGAGTCACTGCAGAGGTGAAAGGTTTTGCCTTAAAGTTTACTGTGTAGGCCACTTTAAGAGTCATTTTCTTTTAAAATGCTGGGAAAATAACATCTTCAATTTACTCTCTTGTACAAAGAGTTTTGTTGAGTCAATCTTATGGGAAGTGAGCATTTGATTGGTTGACTTGAAGTGTCTTTATGCATAGGCTTGACAAGGTGGTTTTCACGCAAGATCTCTTCTTTAGTTTGTTTAGTGTAAGATGGAGGGGTTTCTTTATGGTTTTTTATTCGTTGTAAAAGTGAGTGAAGATTAATTTTGGAAGTGGTTAACATAGTTGTGGGTTTGGATATGTTGGAGGTTTTGAGAAGTTCACCAAAGCTGGCAGATACTCCTGAACATGCATTAGGTTTACTTTGAAGATGGGATGAAGGAGAGGTTTGCATCATTTTTATCTTTGAGGTGGAGTTCATTTGAGGTTCAAAATGTAAGAGGGTGTGATGTTTTTTATTACATTTAAGGCAAGAGTTCTTAGATTTGCATTTACTAATCTTGTGGTTGCCAAGGCAAGAAAAGCATCTGTGTTTTGATTTAACAACTTGGTACCGTTCTTGAGGAGACTTGTTCTTGAACAAAGGGCAAGAGTACACCTTATGTCCAGTCTTTGAGCAAGCAAAACAAGGAAAATCTTGAGAGCTATGAGATATACAAAGTAGTGAGACAGGTTGAGAAAAAGATTTTTCTTTTGTTGGTGTAATAGAGCATTCATGAGACGAGTTTACCTTATTCCATTTGTTGCTAGAAGAATGCAGAGATGCATCTTCAGCATGAGCACATTTTTCAGAGAGAAATTTTATGATTTCATTAACTGAGGGGAGAGCTTGCGAGTCTTTTCTCCAAGATTCAAACTTATTTAAAAGTTCTGCATCAAACTTTCTCAAAATCATAGAAGCTAAGAGAGGATTATTTTCTACAACGTCACATTCGAGAGCTTTTAAAGCTTGAGAGTTTTCATTAAAAGAGTTTAGGAATTGTCTTAAGCCTTTGACAGAGGAAAAACTAATACAGGGCAGGTCAATGAGTTTGTTCATATGTAGGGTAGAGAGCCTGCGCACTGAGTGGTAACGTTCTCTTAATATGTTATAGGCTATGGCATAGTTAGCTTCAGAGATTGGTAGAGACTTTATTAAGTTGAGTGCTTCACCTGACAAAGTGCCAAGCAAGTATTGGAACTTAGCAACAGAGGAGAGAGATGAGTTTGAGTGAATTGTGGCATCAAAGAGGTTAATGAAAGCTATCCATGTGTGAGGGTCTCCATTAAAGTGTTTAAGATCTATTTTAGGTAATATTACCATGGATGTATTGGAGGTTTCTTGCTTGCTGGTACTATCTTGAGAATTTACTGATTGTGAATCGTCATTTGATTTAAATTTGGAAAGATAAGTGTTTATTTTACTGTCAATGGTTACAAAAAGTTCATTTATTTCATCTTGACGTTTAATAAGATTGTCTTCATCATAGTCTTCAGGTGGGTCAGAAACATCTAAAAGTTTTGTTAGAGTTTTGTCAAAGTCAGCTTGCTTTGTTTTTACTTCGGTTTGGTACGCTAAAACCTTTTGGTAGTCTGTATCAAGAGGGGATTCCAAAGAGAAAGTAGTTACAATTGACAAAATCTTGTTTAGGCGGGCTTTGATTACATTAGTTGTACGAACAAAGGTTTGGTACTTCATTTTGAGGTTAAAATACTATAGGCTTACTCAAGAAAATCTGTAGAGTTTAAAAACATAAATAAATATTTCAACTGTATGAGTAGGCTATTTGGGTAATTAGGCTACTTAGAAAGCTGTCATAGGCCTAGGCTAGTAGAGTTATATTACAAGTTCATTAAAACTAGGCTTAGAGAATATGTAAAGCATAAACATGTTAAATCATTAGAGTTTGTAAGATAGACATTAGGCCTAGTCCTTATCTTCAGTGGGGAAACAATTTGAGGTTGGTTTAAATTCAATTAGCCTATGAGAGTAAACTGGTTAGTTGAGAAATACCTGTGTACACATTGTAGAGTAAAAACATTGTCAAATCTTCATAGTTAACATTTGAGGTTGAGTAGGGTCATTGGAGAGAGAGGAATAATTATGCAAACACATAAGTTTTGAAATTGAGAGAAACATTCTTTCTTTGTAAAACAACCAGTTCGAGTCTTCTATAGTAGAGAGGTTAGTGTAAACAACAACAAACATCACAGACGATCAGCTGGAACAGACGATTGCAGAGGCCGTTGCTGTTGCATCACGGGAACTGGAAGTGGAACAATGTTGAGCGAAACTCGACCTTATGATGATGTTCAATAAGAGACGTAATGGCGGACGAAGTGAAAATATGAGTTTAATCGTTGAATCTTGAGACTTTTGTTTTGTACAGAAACTTTCCAAAATGAGATTGATTGAAATCTTGAGGATATTAAAAAACATGTAGGAGTAAAAGTACATCACATTTTACACTTCTGATATTACAGTCTTTGGAAACACGGTACAGTTCAAATGGAGAGTTCATCTTAAATATCCATACAGTACTGCTTGCTACTTACATGCGGCTACGAAGGACCAATGAATAATTCTGAATAAAAACTGAATTGAATTGTTTGACTGTACGGAAAAATGAGGATTGAAATTTGGGAGAAAATTATCTTGAGTTTAATTTACATTTAACTTTATACAAGAGATTTAAATCCTATTAGTACATTATTGCCATTACTGTCTTACTGTCTTTGTCCATTCACGAACTTGAGGAAGAGAAGAAGCAGTGTACTGTAAACTTGAGGATGAGTTCATGAAGAGAGGAAATGAGAGGTGTATTCTTGAGGAGTAATAATCTTGATGTCGGCTTTCACCCGAGGTTCACAAGAGGAGAGAGTAACTTTAAAATCTTGTGAATATACTTTACAAAAGAGATGAGAAAAGAGAGGGCTTCTACTTGAGGGTGAACTAAAACATATTCCTTCTTCGATTTGAGAACAGCTGGGCTAACAATGTTGAGTTTCACATAAATCAGTTATTCATGGGGACAGTAAATTGGCGATTATGGAACTTGATAATAAAACATTTGCATATTATTAAAAACAATTAAAGTGTCTGTTATTTAACAAAGTGAAATGACTGTAAATACTGAACACACACTTTATTTTTTTAACTGTCCACAAAATTGATAAACATATAACTTCACTCCTTGAATGAAAAACATACCCTGACTTGAGGTTATCATCTCTTGCAAAAATACATTTCACAATGCTTAAGATGTTTAAAGTATGTTTGATGTTGGGTGTTGAAAAGTATCTATCTCAATGGAATTTGACGCGCAAACTCCGACAAACACCAGAACACAGGCATCACCTCATGCTGAGGTACGAAATTGAATTTCCAAATATCACAAGTCTTCGTATTTTATGTTATCTGAAATTGTTTGGTATATTTTCAATGCTCTTTACTTCCTAGTAAAACAGTTTGGATCTACATAAAAAATAAAATATAATAGCTTAGGACAATGCAAAGCTACTTGGAAATACATGTATGTATTAAGAAAAGAGGCATACGAAATTTTAGACATAGTTTATGTTCATTATAAAAAAAAAGAATTTCTGTAAGAAAATAATTTTTACCTGTTGAAAGGACAAAGAATAATAATTACATACTATGTACAATATACATATCCTACATATATTTGCCGTGGTTGCAAAACAAGCCTGAGATTAATACATACGCCTCCATATTGTAAGCCTAATGTAAATGTTGGTTAGGTTTTATTCATGAAATATTCAGGTTTTGAAATGAGTCTTTTAAAAACTACCACATCATTAAAATTTATCTGTAACTAATGTTTTTTTTTTTTTTTTTTTAGAAAAAAATAAAAAAGCATTTGAGATATTTATTTAAAAGATACCGTATGATTAAACTCTTAGTTTTCTCAAAAGGTTGTGTGGCGACAAGTTTTGAATTTAAATGGCTGTTCATCCATAAATAGACGAAAACACCCATTTGATACAAATGATTTATGTCACCATACACTTTAATTAAATTAATTAAATTTGATAATTTAGTATAATTAATTCATGGATGATCAATTATTCACTGCATGGACTTTTCTCGTCGTCATATTAAACCATAACAATATTGTTACCATCTGCAGCATAAAACTTAAAATATACCAGTGCTTATTACACACAGGTTCACAACAAAAAAAGCAACTTAACGCTACCGCCGCTGGACGTGTAAGCCATCGTACGCATAAAGAAGAGAAAGTTGTGCTATTCTACCAATAATTTACTGTTCTAGCAAAGAGTAGGCCTAAGTCACTGTCTTTACTACTATCATACATTGAAATATGAGTAAGTTAAGGAAATTTAGTGTATTTAGACCTATACATTATTGCTGTATGTATTTTAGTATAAAATTACATGTTTTCCATAATATACTTCTGTAATTAACTATCGTTAGTTATTTTTGACTTGTATTGTTGTTTCATTGTATTTTTGTTTCATTGTACCGGGTGTCCACAAAAGAAGTAAACAACTTTGCTTAAAAATACAATAAGGTTTTAATAACTTATAATAAAGAGTAACATACACCATTAGAAAGATAAAAACCTCAAGTTTTTCCTGTATATTACCAGTGTTCCATATGTGATCCACGGCTTGACATTAATTCTAAAGTCTAATTCTCACAAAATTGTTTGAAGGGTGGCTTCGTCAACACTTTGCACTACACAAGCAACCACTCGTTTTTCATTTGTGATGCCAAACGTATTAACCATTTTTATCCAAATCACTACACAGTGACTTTTGCCACGTTGTTGCCATTGTTGACAACAGTCAGCTATGTGGAATAAAAGTTGAAGTGTTTTCCAAACCATTGATACCAACCGCAGCAATGATGGACACTCAGTTTTTTTCCAAATGACGTACAAAGTTGTTTACTTCTTTTGTGGACACCCGGTATTTCACAATTTTTAAATAACTTACCTAGAATCATGAAAAAAGCACAGCATGCTCTGTTTAAAATAATGTCAGTAAACCAGGTTAATTTAATGTAACGGGTGAAGATAGTATTACTTTATACTACACACGCATTTAACACATTAACACAATAATTAACACAGGTTTAATTACTTTAACTTATTCAAATTTATCTATTATAACTATTACCTAGTTGCCGTCCTTGTGACTTTGTAAAATCCTTGATTTTACGCGTTTCGGCAAGTTATTGTGCCATCTTCAGAAATTTACACCAAGACTAAAACATCGCTCGATAAGAGAGCGGCAGGGAGCTAATAGTGACTTGGAAACTGAAGTAATAATGAAACTATTATAACTTTTTGCTTTATAGTTAGAACCAAAAAATTTATTTTAAGGTTAAACTTGCATATTAATTTGGCTGTACAACAACATATCCACACTATCAAGTCCTGAAAATTTTAAATTAATATGATACGGAACGATGTCATGTTTTGTTATCATAAAAAATATATTTAGTATGATATAAATGTAAATTGTAAATTACTAGTATAAATCACGACTAAATTAATATCAAGAAAGTAAATGAATTTCATACATATAAGTTGTTGTAATCATAATTTTTTTGTTTATAATGTTACCATTTAAATGTTTGACGGTTTAATATACTGGTTGGAAAAATGTATGGAAGTGATATAATATATTTAAAAGTATTTAAGTAAAACAAAAACCTTACAAATTGGTTTTGAATGACAAAGTATACTTCTTTAAGTATTTATTGTCCTTGGACCTAAAAGGGGGGACGGTCCACAAGGAGTCCACAAGGAGTCAAGAAAATCTTCACTGTAAACGTTGCTCCATATGTATATTAAATTAAAAGGTCTTTACGAATAGAGAACAACGCCGCTAACCCGACCTCAAAAGGACGACCGAGTCATAAACAACAGGCGATCAAACTTTGCATTAAAATAATATTGCTAAAAACAAAAAAAGCAATTACTCCAGATACACTTGACCTTATGAGGCCAGGTTTGTGGTAAATTTCTCAGGATGCAAAGACCCTTAAAATGATGTAGGCCAATGCAGTTTCCATGACGACTTCCACTACGGTCGTCCCCAAAGGAAGTCTTGAGAAAACTTCATTGGCCTACGTCATGTCATACATAATTTTAAAGGGCTTTGCATTCTTAGCTATTCGCCACAAATCTGACCTCATAACGTCGAGTGTATAGAGATTTATTGCATTTTTTTGTTTTTGGCAATATTTTTTAATGCAAAGTTAAAACGCCTACAGTTTTTCACTCAGGCACCCTTTTGAGGTCGGGTTTGAGTCATCGTTCTTTATTTTTAAAGACCTTAAATTTCATGTACACATCTATGCTTACGTTTAAGATTTTTTTCCCTTGTGGACTGTCCCCCCTTGGAGGACCAAGGACAATGAGTACTTTAGGAAGTAGACTTTGTCACTAAAAATCTATTTTCAAAGTTTTAGTTTTATTAATTACACACTTAAAAAAAAATATAGTTTCCAGACTTTTTTCCACCCTGTATATTTCTAGAGTGTTGTGTTTCAATTAATATTAACCGATATCAATTAGAATAAAAATTTGAAACATTGTTAGCAAATTTTTGATGAACTAGAACCAAATTTTTGTAACATGACGATTAGTAATCGGGACACAACGAGTCAGCAGATTGGTTTGTATTACGTTTCACAAGATTATAAAATGGCAGATATTTTTAAATATGTAACATTTGCCATTTATTATTTTACATAAGAGGTCTCGTTGTTCTGAACATCTTTGTACGAAATACATTAAAAATAATCGTAATGTATGCTAGTAATTTAGAATTTACATTTATTTTCAGGACATGATAGTGTGAATATGTTGTTTTACATCCAAATTAAAATGCAAGTTTAACCGTAAAAATAAATATTTTGGTTCTAACTATAAAACTAAAAGTTATATTACATAAATTTAAATAAAAAGTTTTCAATTTTAATAAGAGTTTTAATTTGATGAAATGTGTAACATAGGTTTGTATTTGGTTATTTTAGTTTTACGTGTGTAAAAAATATAAAGGAAATAAAAATATACTATACTAAACTTAATTTTAATTAAGGTATTCTGGTGGCACATGTATAAAGCTTAATTAATTTCAAATATTTATTGAGAACCATGATTAATTTATATAAAATAATAAAAGGACGATATAGTACTCCGTAAATCTTTATTTACGCCACAGAAATCAATGGTCGCAATTTTTAATTAGTGAAGATATCAAAATTTTTACTTTCACCTAATTTTGTATGGAATTTAGTTTTTTTTTTTTATATTGAATCTTTATATCGGTGTATAAGATGGCATATTTATGTATTCAAAATTTCAAGACTCGAACCAGAGAGCCTTAGTTATTATAAATCTTCTACTAATCAGAAACGTGACGTATTTATATTTGTTTTTTGGGGTTTTTAAATTGAAAATAATTTTATTTCAAGTTTCTAACACAAAACATTAATTTTCTGCGATTAATTGAGGAAACCTTACACGATTCATACACTATATTATATTTACTTTGAAAGAATGGGTATTCAACTCGGAAAATTACTGTAGAAAATACTTCATATAGTACTGTGTTACACAAAGATAAGAACTGTTCGTTCTACTTTCTTCCGGCAGTTTTTGATAGTTTGGGAAACACAATCATCTGTCACAACCAGCCACAATTTTTTATTTAATTTACATTAACTTCCATCCCTGAGACGATTTATCGAACGAATTTAGTTTTGTTATGTAAAAAGGTTTGCAAAAATGTTCATGTGATTACTGTAGGGATATTGTAAGTTAAATAATTTTTTATGAACGATTGTTGATATTTGAAATATTACTGTTTTGGATGTAAAACATTGTTTCAAGAAATTTTAAGTATTAAAAAAGTGTATTTAGTTTTTGCAGTTTAATAAAAATTAGCTAATTATTACCCAGTGTTCAATACTCACTCGTAAGTGCATGTATCGATGTTTTAATCGGACACTGGACACAACAAGTTAGTTTATTGCTGCTTGATGGACAAAACAACGGTCCGGTTGACTTGCGAAGTTGCTCCATTATGCAGGCCCGAGCCTTTGTTATTGAGATCTCCATCTATATGAAATGCTTTAAGTTCATGCGGCTCATCCTTTGAAATCCAATATATTTTGCCATAAAAATACTATCATAAAAATACTATATCCTTCTTTGTGTAAAAAGTACCCAGTGGTTAATCTATTTAGTTTTTTGTAAAGGCGAGTTCATCATTTTTATATCCTGAAACACTAAAATAAAAATTCGTGTCTTATCAATACTTTACTAATGACACGGTAACTGTAGATGCATCTGATATGCTCCCTGATCACTGTAATTCTATACAATACTATATTGATGAGTCAAGTTAGTCGACTTCGATCACGGATTTCATTACCTGGCTATTAAGGGATCAAAGGTCCCTCAGTCCCTTACTGTCTTCGATCCCTCCTAGCATACGCTTGTCAATAGGCTTTTTGTTCGCTTTGTGAGGTGATTAATTTGTTTGATGTAGAATTCACTGACAAAGTTATTAAGGTACAGGAGAAAAAAGGATAATGATTTTAATTTTTATCAAATAGTCAGTCAATGTGCGTTCTACTGTGAATGAACAACGCCATAAAGTTAATTTTGTGTGATAAGAAAGTTCGGCTTTACTGAAGAGGACCTTGACCAAATAACTTGTATTTAATGCATAAAAGGATGTAATCTCTGTCATTAAGTAACAATTTAAATTTATCAATTGTTATTTCGCCTTTAACCTTAATACAACCTGTTGGCCTTAGTGGAACTAATAACTTATTTTATTATACAAAGTCTTATTAATAGAATACATATTCATTTCATTGATCTAAGATATAACACTATAAAATTTAATAAAAATAACCATGTTTAATAATGGAATCAAGATAAAAATTCTGCAATTGAACAAAGAGTTAATATTCTAATTCTATTAAAACACCCAGAATATCATTAATCCTAAGGCATATGCAACCTATACCACACTAGAAGGCACAAACGATTTTTTTCTGAGCTTCTTCTCATATTATGTGGGTATTGGGATGGAGTAGTGAGTGAAATAAAGAAAACAGCATTAACAGAGGTTTTCAGCTCATCCCAGCACTCTTGCCTCATTATCCCCAAGGTAACCCATGAAATGTTCTATGTATATTGGCCAAGTGGACTGTGACAATGCAGACAACTTATACTTGATTTCGAGTCAGCATAGCTAACTGAAAAACAAACTACCCTTATCGAAACACATAACATTTTTCTTAACAAACAAGTTTGTCGCTCAAACTTCTTACGTAATGTGATTGGAAAGTGGGTCCCCGAAGACTGAGATAGTTTACTCTTAATTCCTTGTCAATAGGCCTATCTACTATGGGAAAAGCTACCTCAAAGTCTTTCTAGATAATAAAGAGGTTAAAACAAAGATGTCATCTGGCCGATAACTTAAATACAAAGCCTTTGCATTTGTGGTGTTGTTTATACGGGATAAATTGTTCACTCATACAACACGTGATAATAATTTTTGCAAACACTCAGTATAATATTTTGATAGATCAAAAAAAAGGTTGATTAACCTGGGTCTGTATAATGTGCACACATAATATTTTCTTTATTATTAAGTGCAATAATTATTTTTCAATGTACATAAACCTATCCGTCAGCATGATGGGATTTTATTGTTTTATTATGAAAACTTATATTATATACTAACACTGTAAATATTTTTTTAAGTAAATAAAGAGTAGTAACAATTTAATTAATTTGTAATTTATTGACTTCCAAGAAATTATGTATGTTGGTATATATATGTTTGTTTATGTATATTGTGATCGATGGACAAGGAAACCACTGGACCGTTTGCTATGAAACTTGGTACATACATTGAAAATTTCATGGAGTAGGTTTATAAGCCATTAGTTCTTCTAAAGGCCTCAGGGCTTAGAGCCAGGACCGTCATAAATGTACCCATGTTAGAGTTTAAAACCCTCTTCCAGCCGTTGCCATGGAAAAAATCTAACCAATTTTCAGGTTGGCATTGCAAAGCATGCCACGTATCAGCTAGTAATATATAAAAAACTATAGTGTGTTCCCTCTTATTGATATATTGTCTTAAATTTAATTCTTAGAAGAATTAAATTCTCCATACAGTGATAAACCAATGGATTGTATTGGGAGTCAAGTTCCAGCACTCATTCATCTCGTCAGCTGCGAGGCTTAGTAATTAATTGACGTAGAATCCACCGACAATGTTCCCTCTTAACCTTACAATTAGTATTACATCTTTCACACCGCCAACGCCGCCGCCGCGACGAGCACGTAGATCCGTCTTGACTCCTCATCTTTTATGTTGTTGTAAGTCAACTTATGATTCTAAACAAGCCATTTGCATAATAGTTCAATCCAATGACTGATTTTGAAAAGCTATACGAATCAAAATAGAACTTAAGGTTACAATAAAAAAGCACATATAAATAAAGCATAGTTTAATATGTGAGTCGGCCACCATACAGATAAACTGAAAGGAATTCGCACTACGTTTTCAGAGTATAGATCCATTTCGGTCACTGCTGTTGCACCTGACTCTATTGAATCATCTAGGGCTACTGCCCGTTTGACATACAAAACTGCATTGTTAATCAAATGGGACTATATGGTTCCAGTTTTCTGCAAATTCTCCAATATTCAGAGCATGTGAGACAGATGACTTTTGAATTTTGTCATGTATAGTACCAGTTTGAAAGATAAATCAGTCTTTAATGTATCCGGCACTATAAAGGTGCAATGAATTTTCTTTTTCTAAAACTAGACTATTATATTATAATGCAGGGGAGATTATTGGTTTATTGCTGTTTTGATACCGTCCAAAAGATTGATCAATATTAAGTAATTTATTAATAAGGAAATTCAAGCTTATAAATTCACATTACAGCTTTGAAGAAATACAGCAATGGTGCAAGAAGGTGATGAATTTAAACTTACTTTTGAAGATTACATCACCAGTTTGACTTTAAGAAGCCTTTGCCCCTACAAGCCCCTAGTTTACCATATTAATTAATAAATAAAACTATATTTATTATTAAAATAGAAAAATGTGTCCTTATCGACATCTGTATTAAAACAAAAGATTACGCAAATTACAAAAAACAAAAAATTACTGTTTGTCATTGAACACCAACAAATATGCAGTCCTCTCATTCTCACGTGGCTCAAACTTAATCATGTACAACTACTCTCTAAATAATTCAGTTTTGGCAAGAGTCGATACATTCAGAGACCTCGGTGTTGTCATGTCTTCATCCTGAAACCCTTCAGACCACATACGTCACATCACCACGAAATCTAGGCAATTACTGGGATTCATCTTCAGAACTTCTTACGATTTTACTTCACCCTCTACACTAATAACACTCTACAAGACACTTGTGCGACCAGTACTTGAATATGCATCAGTTGTTTGGTGGCCACACTGGAGGAAGGATATTGAGGCACTGGACAGTATTCAGAGGAGGCTAGTGCGCCTCGTCGGGTCACGGATGGGATTTCGCTACCTCGATGTGCCTGTCTCTGAGCTACAGAGTGCTCTTGGTTTCGAGCCTCTTGAGCTAAGAAGATCGATTCACGACCAGTCCTTCTTGTACAGAATGCTCAACGGACTTATTGAATGCCCGGAGATCCTTGAATCGATTGAGTTTAGAATACCAAGAGGCACACGTTCCAGAGATATCTTTGCCAGACGATGCCAGCCTACAGTCTATACTTATCATGGATGCATCCCTCGGTTGTTGAGGAGAGCGAATGAACTGAGTGGTGAGACTGACATTTTCGAACAGTCGATGGGAGCATTTAGAAGAAGCCTTAAGCTGCACCTCCTAAAACGTTAGATCTTGTTTTTGATTTGTTTTTTTGATTATTGTTGTTAATTTGTTGGTGTAATTTATCTTGTTGTTAATTTATTTTCTGGATCACCTGTTAAATTTATTGGAGTAATTACTATTGTTATTGTTGTCATTCTTTAATTTATTTTGTTGTTGCTGCATATATTATAACTGTTAACATTATTATCACTGATGTTTGCTACAAACTGTTATCATTGTTCTTTCACTGATCAGTTGAATTAACTTGTTTCATCACAAGCAGTGCACCGAACTTTTTCACTCTTATGTATGTTTTTAAGTACAGTAACTATTTTCAATATGTTCAAACAAATTGTAAAAATTATGTAATGGGAAACCGTTTTAATGAATAATGAAAATGAAAATGAATAATGAATAATGAAAAATGAAAATAAAAATGAAAATGTAGGTGTACGCAATATGGGTGTTGTAAATAAATCAAATTAAACCCTACATAGTGAATTAACGTACCAAATTTTACCAAAATATTTCAATTGATAAGCGAGATACAGGATTTAGATAATTTCCCCAAAAAATAACAAAAGAAACCAAATTTTGAATTTTTTAAGTTATCTGTTAAGCCAAGCTAAAAAATCAAAATATTCAATTGTTTATTTTTTAAGCTCTTTTAAATGGTTTTAGTTAAAATTGTTGAACTCTAGATAAAAAAAAAGGCCACAACCTATTATTGACCACTTTGAAACCCCATAAAACCCCGTATCTTACACCTCCATACCAAATTTCATCTAAATCGAAGGTTTACATGTAATATGAAAATAAACGAGTTGTGTTTTTGGCTTCTGGGGACGGGGCTTAGGTCTTACCATGGCTACTACTATAACAGCGTATTCCCTATCGAGAAATTCGTTAAAATTGAAAATTACATTTCTGTAGGCCTACATTAAAATCCCAGCTCGTTACAGTTTTAGCGTTTTTTTTTTTTTTTTTTTTTTTTTTTTTTTTTTATATGAAGCTTTGGCACTTAGGATTAGTTACCGTCCACAGTGGCATCATAAATAATGGCATAATAAATAAATAAATAAAAAACAATCAAACTTTCAATTATAACTAAGTTTGGGATTAAATAAAATATTCCAGAACAAAATTTACAAATTTTAATTGTATATTAAATTACAGTATGAACTAAATTTTAATCCTTTTACAATTTGAACATTTCATATCTCTTCACATAGAGAGTGTGATTGCTCACAAAATGCAGTTGTGATGAATTTTGTACCAACTCAGCTCACACTTGGCATGAATCTGAAACAGACAGTTTTGATGTAAGTTTTACTTCCAGACCATTTACTTCCAGAGTTGTTATGTACATATAACAACTCAACCTTACTCTTCGTACTTTTAGTTAAAATTAAGAAAACGACAACGGGAGTGGACTAGAATGAATATTTTCCGTCTTAGAAGGACCCCGACACAGTAGGAATCCCCACAACCGATCCTGCAAATGCTGCTGTTTATAGTGGACAATGGCTTTTGGAACTTGTAAAGTTTCTGTTCAATTTGAATTTTATTTTCCGTTACCTTAGAAAAGTGTGGTTTGTAACTTTGGGGATTACTTTGCTACTAATAAAATTTTCACTATTAAAAAATTGTGTTATAAAATATCTTTTAAATATAGTTTGCTTTGAAAACTTGAACTAATCTAAGAGGTTAATTTTGGAATTGTAAGACATATATAGTACATGATTATTGTTTCTATTAATAATCAATTCATTTTGTTTTTAGTGAAAATGTATGTTTTTACATGGTTCGGAATTCATCGTTATCACTTTTTCGTATCAATTATCAACAGAGTAAGTTAAAAGTTCCTAACTCAACAGCCAATTAAACATTAGTGAAAAAGACTCTACAGAAAACAATTTCACAAATGTTTCAAAGTTATTAATTTACTAAATTAATATGAATACAGTTATCGATTTTGCAATGAAGTATTTCAAATGATCTTCCTTCACTTTTTACATCCACATTAACTTTATCCTATATTGGGTTTTAATCAACCCGGTTTATAACATGTTCTGGAAAACGGCTGGCATCAAGAGAACTAAGAGAATAATTTTTCAGCCCAATGAACGAAAATATCCTATCAAAATAATTACAAACTGGATTTTCAGTTCAGAAATCTATTTCAGTTAATTCCGTGGCGTTTTATGAAGCTTGTATTTAATTGATTAGGAAGCTAAAAAACTGGTCGACCGACCGAAGTACTGTACCATCAATCACTGTTATAATGTTACAAAATCTGGGTGAATGATGAAGTGATGGAGTTGTGTAAGTTTGGAGCACCTTGCTAGGACTTAGACTAAATTTATGAAGTTACATTGACTTTGACACTTGTGTAAAGACAACACATAGTTTCAGTTGTATTCCATTATTTAAATTAGTGTTGAAATTATTTATAGAATGCCTTTCAAATATGTGTTTGAGTTTAAAGTAAGATTTGTACAAGATAAATAATTATGTTTCCCCAAAAATTATTTTAATTTTTATAGTAAAAAATAACAAATTGAAAAGTATTTTTGTTAATCAGGGGTATAATTATGTTACATAAAATTTCGATATCATGATTACTATCTTAAAAGAGTGTTGTTATAGTAGATAATATATCAATATTGTATGGCTTTTGTATAGGTAGATTAATAGTTAACTTAATAGTTCTCCCGCACGCCGGAACTTTTTTGTTTTCAGTTCAAGTGTACAATAGAAAGGTTGGTTTTAGGGGGCTATTCATTGTTTGTATAAAGGTTAACAATCCTTTATTGACATTGCTGTATAAAAACTGACACAATTCTGATGCTATTTTACTCTTAGTAAATCAGGAAAACTACCATCACAATTTTGTAAGACTTAAAAGTGTTTCCTTTTTCATATTTTAAACTTGAATATTAGTTTTAAAATAACAAGATCTATGATTTTTTTACAATAAAAATAATAGTCTATTTGAATTATAAAATAAGATACATATAGGTAACCATTTAAGATTTTACTACCATAATGAAAACTTAATATCAGAATTTAAATGAAAAGACATTACTATTGTGATCGGATCCACTTCGTTACCACTGTTAGTCATCGGAATCCTTCCAACAAATTGGATTTCATTTGAAATTTTCATTTTTGTTCAATGTCAAATGATGAAAATCACTTAATTATCATGAGGTTAGTGAGAAATGTGTTTAATGCAGATATAGTCTAAAGTCCCTTGATTTAAACATGTCAATAGTAACTTATAATTTAATAAAATTATCTTATTGAAACGATTGAAGACCACCAAACCGTGTATTTTAAACCATGACTGACATATGTATAGTTATTTAATATAGAGGTTTTTTTTATTTTATTTTATTTTTTTTTATTTGAACTGATTTTACAATTAATTATCAATAAATTTTCAAGTTTTGGATGTCCGCCAAAAATAAACGAGGATCAGACTTAAAATAAAAACGCTATCTACCATCGGAATTTTGAATTTTACCATTAGTATGACATTGTAATTGTTTTGAGCATTTTAAAAGGCTGTTAGAAGGAATAAAAAACAGTTTTAGGTGATTACTGACAGTCAGAATATTGGATTGGTCGAATGTAATCTTATACTCTAAAACAAGCAATGTTTGCATGGTCGGAAATTTTTTTTCTCTAAGGATTTTTTATTTTGGTCGAATATGGGGGTTTTGGTCACCAGAAATCTATTAGAGCTGTTCCCATGGCTGGGAAAAATTCTGTTTTCGTCCTAGAGATCTTCAAGTTCTCATATTATCCTTATGGAGATTTTCAAATTGAACAAAAACCAGCTGATAACTGTAGATATAAACCAATGTGTTACATCTTTAACATGTAGTTTAGGAAAATTATACCAAAGTGCAGCACCCCTCGGCCTGGCGAGTGAGCGAAGCGAACGAGCTTGTCTCAAATTCAAATCATATTAATTGATTTAAAATTGAAGTCAACGGTTATTACAAAATCTAAGTTTTTTTTATTACAATCTATTGAAACAAAGTTTCAGTATCCTATAATTATGTTTCAGGCATAAGTGTAACTCGTTCAAGGCGCTGTCCTTTTTAAGTGTGTTTAGTGCATTGATAGTTTGGATGTTGGATTTACAACAGGTCAGTAATTTGAGGAATTTTATCTAGTATAATGTGTATCTTACTCTTAAGCCTCACTCAAGAGAAAAATGATGTAAAATCTATCAAATAGAGTTTTTGTACTATCTATACATAATTCATAACAATAAAACTGAAATTACTTTATTATTACCAATACTTTTTGTTTTTATTTGAATCACATTTACAATTATACATTTCAGACTATTAGTATTACTCAGAGCCTGAAGCAATTTTCGTGTTAAAGTTATCATGACGTGTTTCACCCATTATAGCATCGTCGTTCCAAACAAAAAATAATAATAGCCTACTTTACACATACACAAATATCACCTCGTGGATTAAAAACTGACATTGAATTATCACTCACAAATAGAAAGTTCGAAAAGTTCCCATTACGGCCACTTGGCAGAGGTTCATGCACGGACTGGCTTGTTATCAGCAGTCAGCAAATGATTATTTCTCTAGTGTTATCTCATGGTCAATGAACATCTGATATTTCCCCCAAACCGTGTAGTTTAGGATGCTTTGTTTTTATTAAAATAGAAGTCCTATTATAAATTGACCTTTATTTAGGGCCAATTCTCTAATTTAAAATCAAATGATTGTTGTATTGAGATTTCTTATAAATTTCTAATTCCTCGAGTCATAAAAATCGTTGTCCTTTTTTGGCGTGGTATAGTATTTTCATATTACTCTCGATATCTGTATATGAATGGTTATAGGCGACTAAATGTTCAGCAAATGTTTGATTGCTGGAGTATTCATATATACTTCATTAAACCTTTTTTCATCATACTGCACGTAGAACAGTCATTTTCTGGCCTGTATTTAGTCCACAAAGTCGGCGTTTTCTGTAGCCTTTTAAAAGTACACCGAAAAAATATCTGTTAATTTTTTTCCGTACGCTATCCTCAAAAGTAGTTTTTTTCTTAAGCATAAACCATACTAATCCAAAACAAATAAGGCCAATGTAAACAAAAAAACGACTTGCAGACTACCATTTTAATGCAAGATTTTGACATTTCTTTAATTCAACATATATTTTAGCTGTTTATAAGAAATATTTATATGAAGATGGGAGTCAACTAATAAACGTAAACAGGTAATGAAATTTGAATTAATTTATTTCAAAATGAGTTATCCATTCTATTTTTTTGCAGTATAATGAAAAACGTTGTTCATCACTCGGACGGAAAGTGTTTTTATGTGTTTAATCTCTGTTTCCGAGCTCGGCCTCGCCTCGCTCGTAAAACGCATTTGCGCACAGAAAAAAACACTTCCCGTCCTAGTGATGAAAACTACTATTTTAAATGATCTGGAGGTTATCTCTAAACCTGGTCGCATTCATCACAATCTAGTCTGTAACGACCAAAGTAAAAAAATCAATGGAAAAACTGTCCCTCTTTTTAATTAGTTTAGGCTGTAGTCTCTTTCCAAATCTTTGTTTCCTTAAATGCTATAAGGGCACTGTCCAGATGTTAGGATTATAATACTGCAAGGACCAGATTTTACATAATTTTATTTAATTAAATAAAAAAGAAAAAGTTTTATTCATATTATATTATTACACATTATAAACAACGAAACAGTTAAAATGTATAATATACTTTGAGGTTTGGGCATGTGAATAGTACAGACAACAAGAACTATTATATACATTTGACATACTTGAGAGAACAAGTGATGAGTTTTCATAACAATCGTTCACAAAGAAACGACCCTTGAACATAGAAATACTTATCGATCGTCTTCGAAGTAACAAGAACCTTATTTGAATCCAATGGGCACATTAGAGTACTATAATGGAAACAAAATAATACTATATTAAACTGTAAATAAATGTAATAAATATATATTTTTTATAAACAGAAGGAAATAAACAAAAACACTAAATGATGAAGTTAAGTTACGTAAATAATTTTATTAGTACAATTTAAAAATATTATGTAATTTAATTTCATCCATGTTTTTAAAGTGTAACGGGAATATGTTGGTTGGATATGTATAATGGGTGAATTCGGATATGTTGAGTGTGGACTATGGTGGTATTAAGCTATTGCAAAACTATTGAGAAGCTGAAGTGATAGACTAACGTCCCTGATTGGGATCAGGTAACGACAGGAGCAGGCTGACTGTTCATCTCTAGGTTTAGGCGATATCTTTGGAAACTAGTATGGAATGGGTCAGAAAATATGGATTAAGGCGTCAGGTGTGACACTCGGGAAATTACGTGATTAATTAATTGAACCGGGGAGCGTATGTGAAAGAAGATAGGTTACTCAACGTTTACCCAGAATGGATCGCCACCAAGCACAGAACCAAGAACCAAACCATTTTGATGAGCTTACTAACAATTTACGTTAACTAAGTTAATTGATAAGTGAATTTAATAATAATAAACTGTATCTAGAAATATTCTAATCTAACAAATCCGGTACTTAATGGCTATGTCCTGAAGGGACAAGAGCACTACGGTTCCAAAACCACCCTGTACAGTACAGTGCACGTTATAGCTCTAATTGCTTAGCTAAATGAATAAATCTATATGTGATTAATTACATGATTACCATCCCCCACAACCATTCCCTGGGCCCTACGGCTACACCCCTAAACTAATTGTACTTAGCCTCGCATCGTCGCTGCGATCCTAACGAGTTGATGGTCCTCGGAGAAAGGGGGCGAGAGAGAGACGAGCTTCGCATTTTCCGATTTCGCGGACTGTTTCGAGAAGGTTCTGGAGAGAGGCTGTCGGATACCGGCGCGGCGCCACGGCCAGCGCATGGAGAATCGCCACTATATGAAGTGTTGGCGGCACGAGCCGTCCGTCACAAAAGTTTAAATATTTTAAAATCATCTTTTTTCCAATGTTGTGCTCTATTAGATTAATTCTATTAATTACAGGAAGATAATATATAATTAACTCGTCTCCTTTCTTTATTCGTTATATATGTCATTACTTCAATTACTACGAAGTTTTGTTAATTTTTTACACGTTAATTGATAAACCTGGTTTGAACAGAATGTTTTTTATCAGGAATTTTGGGAAAAATATAACGGAGCAGTTATTGTAAGAAAAATTTTATTATTATTTAAATTTCAAATGAAAACACTAATAGTGCCAATAGAGGTACATAATTTAGCAATCAGTAATAATTGGATGTAATATTTTTCACCACATTCAAAAGCAAATTCAGAGTAAACCAGTACTTAAAAATTCAACTTGGGTCCTGTCAAAAAGTAAATTAAATATTTCTTCTTTGTTTGGTTAACCAACGCAACGCCTCAGTGCGTGGCGGACGACGGGGGCGTCCCCTTGACGACCTGGGGACTCACCGAGGAAGACTACAAGGACTTGTCGGGGGAGGTGGAGGAGCCGCCGATACCTGAGGACATCTGGCACTCCTACAACAACAGCCACGGGTTCCTCTACTTCTAGCCGACAGACAATACATAAAACAAGACCAATGCAGTATTATTCACAAAAGCGTGTCTTAAAATGAAAATAAAAGTTTCAAAATTAACTCAGTTTCTATTCGAGACCCTCAAATCGTTGCTTCATCGTAGGAACTACTGTTGTTTTCAGCTCGATTTGGCCAAAGTTGCGATATTACTTATTGATGCATGCTAACAACTGATGAGGTTAGTTACTATACCAGGGGATAACTTCCTATTAAAACAATGGTCATAAACGATTAAAAAATAAATAAAGAAAGATATTTACATAAAAAGTTCACAAAACGAAATTCAGGATACACATTTCTTTTCTAATAACCATTGTTTATTTACTCATCGAAATCTTATGCAATGTTATACCCAAGATATTCAAGCACTGTAGGCAGGTATGTGTTGCAATTTACTGATAGAAATCTTACGTAATGTTACGAACTTCTGTACACTGATGAAATTTAAGAAGAAAATAATTTATAATTTTAAAAGAAGGTATGAAAAAACGGCATTTATACTCTTTGGCATTAATTAATTTAAATATTACGCTAGTAGAATAGTTTTGTAGAGTATTCGAAATTATCTTTTAAAGAAGCAAAATCCAGTCAGTAATTTATCGGTTGTCAGTTGACAATAAAAATAAGAAGCAATAGCTCCAGAGATGGGATACAGTCCATTAAGAATGCAAATGGACGGAAAGTTGTAAAATGTTTACCCGACTCACGACACACGATTTTGGATCATTCTGCGCAGCCTATGCCGCTCTAGAATTATATATTTTCTTGATTCTGAATGAATTGATATATATATATATATATCCATTTTTTCTTTTTATTGTAATTATCACTCCTACAATTTTTAAACGATTTTGTTTATGGTGTCGTTGATAGGTAGTTGTTACCACAAAAAATTGACTGAAATTGGATCCTAGGGCTACGCCTCACATGCTTTTAAAGTTCCGATGTTAATCTTATGGATCTTATTATAAAGTCGGCGGCAATAGAACAGACGGGTCAAGGTCAAGTCTTTCAGTAAGCCAGCAGATGATTTTATCATTAACTTAGCCGTAGGTAAATTCATTAACTTTAACCCGCCTGTTCTAATGCTACTGACTTGAATTGATTGAATCATTGGACAGCTATTTTAATAATAAATGCTAGCAGATGAGGAAGAACATATATTTCAGTTAATATTTTTTAATTAATTGGTTCCACGTCCAATTTCAACGCCATCTCTAGTATTTATTATTCTGGAGTAGCCTATATTAATTACTGGGTATTATAATTAATTGTTGATACTCTTCAGCAAAAAATAAGAACAACAGCGAATAAAGATTGTGACCATATTTATAAGTATATACTATAAATTTATTCAAACTCTTACATAGCACTCTCAATGAAAGTCGATTCCAAATCTTATTTATCTCTTATCCCTTTATTTTAATAATTCACAAGTTTGGGAGCATAGGCTGCTAACAAACAACTCAACCAATTGTCAAAATAAAAGAGAACATTTAGCCAACAATGTAAAACAACCGCTAGTGTAGATAGACATTTTTCTATTTGTCTTGCATCATTTTAAGGTAAACATTTTTCAAACTAACAAACTGTTGCTAAAAGCAACCTGGCAGTTCATTATATAATTACTGCCATTGACTTTATACACTTCACGTTAGTGTGTATACGTATAGTCAAGGATCCTCCACAAGCCACAATAAATTTACAACATGATAGGACAAACTCCATGATCTACACTCGTTAACCAACATCAACCACTTCTGCGATAAACTAAAGCTCTTAGTAGATTGCGTTTTAGTACATTTCGCCTAATTATTTTTACATATTCCTGCAATATTTTATATTATACAATAACTTTAATAATTATTATTATAAAATGAATATAAAATCTTGAATAAAATTCTTTTATTCATAACATTTAAAACGGATTGAAAACATCAACAAGATATACAGGATATCTTTAAAGTCCATCACCAAACATCACAATGTGGCTAATTGGGACAAAATAAGCAATATATATATATATATATATATATATATATATATATATATATATATATATATATATATATATACTATGTAGTTATGATTTAAAATGCATATTTACCCAGTTATCAACCATTTTGTTTTTTCCACTTTGCAATTTTCATTTATATGACGGATTGATGTAGGAACCTTCATATTTGGCATGGCCCTTAAGAATATTTTTGTCAATTTTTTTCGAGTGCATATTTAAAAAATTGTGGTCAAACATTGTTTTACTCAAATATCAAATAACCGATACATTATATCAAAATTTTACTTAACACAAAAAAAATTGACAAATATAATTATCTAATTAATGATACCAAGTTTGTAAGGATCTGACAACAAATAATGTGGATAATTAAAAAAATTAATGTTCTTGAAATTAATTAAATAATTTACTCTTTGTTTAATTAACATAAATTAAATAAAACATAATCAGATTCATTAGATTTTTTTTATTCTGAAGTAAGTTATAGTAATATGTATCACTTAAAGATAATTAAATTACGAAATAGATTGCACATCATAAATTTACCAAATCCCTTAAGCCAATTGGCATTTTTATTTTATAACAAAACATACTTGTTATAGCCATTTTATTGTCTTAGTGTGTACTATCATAACTTAAAATTAGAATTTTTTTTAATTAGCCTATATTAAAACATTTAAATAAATATAAAGCTGTAAATTGTACACTTACGATTGTTTTATTGTTGATTTCCTTACACTAATTCTGCTTCCTCCTCATCTATTTTACTTAAATTTCGTTATTACTTCAGATTGTGTCAGTTCATTTGATGGTTGATTTCAATTCTATAATTTTGGAACCCTCCTTAGCGTTGTTACTTAAATTTTTTTATTATATCAGATTTTGATTTTTGTTTGTTTGTTGATTTCATAGCTATAATTTTGCTTTCTTACGATTTTTATTACTTAAATTACGCTTACTTCAATTTTTTTTTGTGTATTTCGTTGATTGATTCCATAACTAAACTTTTTCTTCTTCTGAGCATTGTTACTAGAATTTTCTCATTACTTTAGATTGTGTTTGTTCATTTGTTCGGTTCAATTCTACCGGTAGCCTTCTTTTGCTTGTTTTTACTTAAATTTGGATTTACTTCAGAATTTAATGGTGCGTTTTGGCTTCCTTCAGATTGTTCTACCTGGAATTTCTCTTTACTTCAGATTTTCTTGGATAATTTAGTTGGCTGATTTCAATACTATAATTTGGATTTTTTTCAGATTATTGTTACTTGAATTTATTTTTTACTTCAGATTTTGTTGCTTTTTCTTCTAATATGTTTTACTGGAATTTATTCATAACTTCAGATTTTGTTTGTTCATTTCGTTCTTTGGTTTCATTACTGTGATTTGGTCTACTTTTGTTCGATATTAGTTTGGAATTTTATTCTGAAAATAAAAGAAAAAAAAACCGATACTTTTTCGTACTCAACTTCTAGTTTAATTAGTTGTAGTAACACAAATAATTATGGGACAAAATGCAAATTCGCTTTTGTGCTGGATTAGAGTTTAGGAGCTGACAATCTTTAACTTTTATGTGGCTAAAAATAATCTTTAACATAAAAAATATTATCAACGGTAATATCCTAATACTCTATAAAACAAAAATTACTATAATTAGCTATTATAATTCATTAAAGCTATAACATTTTAACTACAAAATTATCTACCGTAATACTGTACTCTATATTCTATTGATCTAAACTTTTCGGTTAATTTGCTATGGAATAGCCTTAGTCCCATAGAGTAACGATTTGTTATTAAGCCCGACAACTTATCAGAGGCGGCTAAATCCATAAGGAATCCAAGCAAACGCCCCCAAACAAATTGATTTAAATACTAAAAGAAACATTTCAGCATTATTATTATTATTATTATACGTATATTTGGCATCAGCGTCCAAAACGAAGCGAAATGAAAATATAGAACAATGAATTGCTTTATTTATCTGTTAATCATTTAAATGAAAAATGATTATTATATAAGCTGCACATGAATAGAATCTACTGTATGCGTGACCACTCTCTAAAAAAATCTAAATTATATTGGGAACTATTTTTATAATTATTAAGTCACATAATTTTTAATGGTTGAATTTATTAACTGATTAAATGCTTTAGGTTATGGTTGGTTGATTTGTTTTAATTTTATAATACACGTATGTCACCCATTCTTTGTTCTCTGCCATTGGAGGAAAGAACATAAATGATTATAATCAGGAACTATCTTTTAACTAACATACAAAGTTATTTTATCACAGTTTTTTCCAGAAACTAGAGCTTCGTGGTTCTGTCTACTCTACACTGGTGGCTTTGACCTCGGGTTGTTTTATTTGAAATTAGAATTTAACCCAAGGTATGGTATTTGTTAACTGTATTTCTATAACATATAAAAAATACAGATATATCAATAAAATGAAAAGAAAATGTTTGAAATGTATAACTTTACTTTGAGAAAAGCTATAACGATTAACTTTGTTCTCAAAATTAATTGTTTAGTTATCAATGTTTGTGGGATGAAATTTTTCTATTAACTCTTAAAACAATAATTTGTAAAACATTTCATAAATGCATTAAATAATGATTGACTCTTTTATTTTGCAGAAATAAACTCTCTCTATTGAGTTTTGGAAATTTTTAATAAGACATTTTGGCTTATATTTATGTCAGGATAATTAATAGCTGAAGAGGTCGATAGAGAGTACAGGGACACCCTGTATAATGTGGTAAATTTTCAAATAAGCTATAACAAAGAAACTTTAACAATGGTTTAGTCAATTTTATGAAGGAAAACATATATATGATTGAAGAGATTAAAGGAAAACAGTTAATTTCTATAAATTGTTTTAGGCAGCTGGCCTGATATGAATATCAATTATTTAGCAAAATGTGGTTTGGTTATGATCGTTATAACCGGAACGTCTTCCATAGATAAGGTGGGTGGGAGTAAGCATAGTTAATCATAATCATTTGATGTAGAACGAGTGTACGTAATATTGAATGATGTATGATAAATTAAAATTCTTTTCATTAGGCCTATATGTTTAAAATGTATGTTGTTAGTGGAAAATTAATTTTGGCTGTCTTTTAATATAAAGTTGATTTTTCAACTATCTACTTTTTTGTATAACATTTTACCTTTGTTAGAACAGGTGCATAACTACATAACTCTGAAAGAAAAATAATAAACGTATTTGAAAATAACAACTTTTTATTAATATATGTATTAGAGCTTAGTACAAGGACATTTTATTAAATACTGTTTCATTTTTAAAGTTGATATTCAGCCAAAAAAATCTAAGGAATAAAAAATTACAGTTAGGTTTTGCTTTTTAATTATTTAATTTTAATTTAACTTATACAATGTAATTTTTCCAACCATTGTAAACTATAAATTTATTTTCAATAGCACTAATATAGTTGATATGGTGTCGTTGATAAGATTATGTTTTCTTTGTCAACTAGCATAGAAAATGATCCTATATTTATGAAAGTATAACATCACATATTGCAGAAAAGGGATTAGTTGATTTTCCTAAAACTTTACTATAGATAGAATTTAGTATTTTACATTCAAAGCTCCTGTCAGTTTTTGTATGATCAACTCTCTTAATGTATAGCTTGTTATTCTTTCTTGTATAATATTGTTAAAACTAATTGCATAACATTCGATCATGTTTGCTATTTTCAAAAAGATTAATATTTTCTTTTACGTTACTAGAGCTTGAAAACGCTCTATATTTTAACGCTCTTTATTTTTTATATTGATTTATATTTTAAAGCAATAACATTATAATTGTATTTTTTCATTATAGACTTGCCGTGAGTCTTCTGATGTACTTTACAATTTTTTCCGATGGTATTTGTTAAGCTTTAAATAATTATTTTTAATGAAATTATTTGCCTCCATAAATTTGTTGCAAAGTTAAGTATTGAGTGTACAATATACCAAAGGCAGAACATCTTCTATTACATTATCTTTGGTTCTTCTTAAGCAATACATTTCTTTGTTTATTTTTTAAAGTGTATAATCGATATGATTTGTCCATTCCAATTTGTAATATGTTTTCTTGCTCTTATTTTTGAATAGGATAATCATAATTTTCATGTTAAAATATCTTTTTCAACTAATTTTTACAAATTTTCTACTATACATTCTCCACCCAAAAGATTTATAAAATACCTTCTGAATAAAAAAAATCAAAAAGAACAACATTGGATACACTTGACATTTTAGAAAACTAATTTCAAACCTAAACAGTTTATTTAAGCAAATATAAAATTTAGTTTCTTATTGGTTTTTTTCCATTTTTATCTAGCATGATTACACATGCCCTCCAATTACTTTTGCCACAATTCACTTTAAGTGTTTGATATTTTTCAGCATAAAAAATATTATAAAACTTCAACTGTACGGTCTCAGATCTGGTTCAAGATGCACGCATTGTTTTTTAAGAGAAAAAACTCACTCTCACATTTAGAAATTTATGTAAAATGTTTGATTGTTTTCAACAGAAATTTTCATTGGAAAATTCTTTTGAAAAATCTTTACTACTATCGAGTTTTCAATAACTTCCCTCCACTAACTTGAATGTCATCTGTCTAATTGTAAACGATATTTCTCATTTTATGGATTACATAATTCCACCCAATGTAACCACTGCATTTACACGAGGCTCAGTTCTTTGCCCCTTTCTGTTTATCGTTTTTATGGTTTGCCTTCAAATACTTCTTTATTTTTACTCCTCAGTTCAAATTGGTTGCCATTCAATAAATGGCTTTACAATAATGAAAACACAGGAGTAATTGCTCATTTTTTACCATTTCAATGATACTCAGTCTGTCTACTTGGATTTTACACTGATGAGCGGTTCTATTAAAAATGTCATGTAATCGGTGCGTGCAATAGAATCTCTACGGTGTCTTTTTTGACATCGAAATTCAGGGATTTAGTGTAAGATGCATATCTGATGGTTGCATTCTTTGCTTTTCCCCACTCCCACGACTCGCATCATCCTGCGGCGTCACATTGGAGACATATCACGTATAAAAAAACTTGTTTAAACCGTTTACAACTAGAATTGAACACTGTAGTAAACCAAGCTTTTATCAAGTTAAACATCATGAAAGTCATTCAACTTTATATTTATCATATATTAATTGATACATTACAGAATCCATCGATCGAAACACCATCAATCATCACATCACTAGAAACAGAAACAAAATCTATCGAAAACAGCACAGTCTGGTCAAATCAGGTAATTATTGAAAATTTAAATGTGTTATTTTTTTTAACATATTGCCCTATATAGCACGACATGTCTTCAAAAACCATTTCAAACATAGATTACGTCAATTGTTCATTGCCAATCACTCTTACACAATAGATGAATTTATTGACTATGATTTTTACGTGACCTTTTAAAGATAGGCCTAACCTTAATTCATTAAGTACAAGAAGTATGATTATTCTGCGCATATGCAGATGAACGGACAACCCTAAATTTATTTATAAATAAATAAAATATAATATATACCAATAGTAAATTAAGACACACAATTCATACACTTAATATTTGCTTAAGGCTCTTCATTCAAGGTTACTCATTTTATTAAGCCGTGAAAACAGAATAACAAAATAAATTTAACATTACGTTATTATATCAACCTAATTTTTTTCATAACTGTTTGCTTACTGCCTTTCTTCTCTTCAATAATTTTGTCTACTTTTATCAATCAATGATTAATAATAATGTCTACTTTTGAATTCATCAGCTCTTTGTTCATTTATTTTAAGGAGTGGATCTGTCAGTATCAAACTTTATAACTTGTACTATTATTATTACATAGTAAATCCATCTTTTTAATGCTATTGCATTTAAAATTTATATTTCTAGTGTTCATACGTTGTTTTTTATATATATTTTTTAACAATAAACTACATTTTGAGTAGCCTAGTAACAGTAGTGAGCAGGAAATATATTTCCACTATGCTTGATGCGTGGATTTTGGTTAAAAACAAACAACTAAATCCATAAAATGACCTCAACAACGAAAATACATCTATAAATTACGCAAAAAAGAACTTTGCAAGTTTTAAGTAGATCTAAATCTTCCTTAGAAAGTTGTCATTCATCGATAAGTCGAATTATATCAATACAATGAGGCACCAGCACTTATGTATGAGAATTTCACTCCTCTTCATGTCGTTCAACCAATTAAGACTTATATGTTATTTTTAATTTATGTTAAACTTTAAACATAGTTGAATCCTCCTACATGTGATTTGTAACAAATCAATAGAAATAAACTTAACTGATTACTGAATACCTAATTTTTCTTAACATTAAAAAGATGTGAACAGCAGAAGGTGAGAAATAGAGGTTCTCATCTCTGCGGAAAACTCGACTTTAAATCGGTCACGAAGCACGATTAAGCCAGCAAACCTTATATCATAACCTTTTTTTAAGATGTTGTCAGACCTCTCATGGCCCTACTTTGCCCCATCCACATAGACTACTGATCTGGTGGATCGTATTATACAAAGTAAGGGGATGAGCCACCACAGTAAAAGGTGAATGTTACTGATAAAAGTCAAGGGCAGAACGCGGCATCTCACCCTACGACATGTCTGCCATGGCCCCGAAGTGCGGCGCACTAACCACTACGCCATCGACTCTACCAAAACTAGGTTCCAATTATAATTGATTTAATAGAAAAGGATATAAAAACTTGTTAAATATTGGAATATTATTCAGAATTAGTATACTGTAATTGCTGACAAAACAATCACTTTATCATATGCCACTGCAATTTTACTATACTGTACAATTAAAAAAGATTTAGGATATTGATATTTTACCTGGCTACTTTGATTTTATGTATAGAAAGCCCAGATTTTGATTAGGTGATTCAACGTTATTAGCAACTTCAACTTCAACTTTTATATTACTCTAGTCCATGACAAGAAACGGATGTGACAAAATCCAGCTAAGCCATTGCAATGTGAGATCAAACAACAGATAGGAAAATTGACACAGTAATAGTTTCGGCTTTCCCGGTTACACAATGTAAATAACAAAAGAATATAAATCTCAACAATCAGTGGTGTCATGGCAATTTTTGCAGTGGCGGGACGGTACTTGGCCCAGACTACCCCCCCCCCCCCAATTACACTTACAGAATTGTTTATAAGATGTTAAATTGCCCAATTTAGTGTTTTTACTTTTTGACAAGGTTTTTTAATTTCTTTTTTATGCTGTTTGCTAACTTTTAACTTGATTAAAAAGAAATTCAAAGCCGAACTCAAAAACTGTTTTTTTGGCTGGCGTACGTAGCCGCAGTAGGCTAGGCCTGTTGTAGAAGCGGCATAGATGCCATCATTGAAGCGGTATCGCCAGTGTTAGAATCACTCATGATTACAATTAATTATTTATTTACAACAAAACTATTTGTGCTTCCCATTTGGTTACATATTTAAATCCTATACTTATTTCATAAAACTTAAAGGGCATTTATCATTAAACAAAGACGCGAGATGTATTAATATAGGCTAGTGAGTGTAAGCCTGACTAGACACAGAGCAAGCGTAATAAACAATCCAACAAGAAAGGTAGAATTCCTAAGTGACGATTCTAGCGACCCCAGTCGTACGGCTGTAGCCCATAGAAATATAAACATGTTTAAAGGTCTATGCTGTAGCCGCGAGATTATGACTCATACTGCTTCGCATGTTAGTATACGAAACTCATTCCTATGACGCGACGGAAGCGGCTCTAGTGAGGCGGATCGAGCCGTACGACTAGACTGCTTGCATGAGCAGTCTAGTCGTATCAGCCGCGACGACTGGAACTGGAACTATGTTTTGTGCTATTCCTAATGGATGACGAAAAACTTATAGAACTGGTGCGTGACAGTCGTGACGGCTATAGCCGTAATGGTTAGCGCCGGTAAAGCCGTACGGCTGGAGTCGCTCGAGTCGTCGCTTAGGAATGCTACCTGAATAGGCAAAGTACAACGAGAAATTAAACTCCACAAAGTACGTTTATACAGCATCTAAACGCTAAACCTGCGGAAGAAAAATATATAATAAAACGAAATATAGTTATTTCTAAAACATTGCCAGTATTTTAAAAGCCAAGGTGGGTGTTGTAAACAAATTGAAAAATTTAGAATGTTTCTAGTTTTTCTGACCGATATAAATTCATATGAACAAACAGCTTTTGGACGGTCTTATACTCTGCACAAAGTGATCGTGTATTACTTCCTTAATACATTCAGCTAATCTAGGTCACTTTAGAGGTTATGATATATCTTTTCTGTCAGCATTCCATACAGTTCTCGTCACTTCTCATCAAACAACTGTCCATACTGACGATAGCGTCTCTGGCGGCAGGCATTCATAGCAGTTTGATGTAGTTGTTACCAAATAAGAGCTAATGTAGTTGATCAGCCGCTATGAGCGCTGTTACCAAATATAACATGATTGGTGTTGGGCCGCAAATTGTAAACTGTATTCTTATCCATGGACTCGGCAGTCGGTGAACGCTATATCTATCGTTAGTTAACTTGTAAAATATTTCTTTATAATTAAATTTGTTGTAACAAATTTTATTAAAACTCCACTTCCGGCCAAAACCAGTGCCAGAACGGCGTTCCGGCGCGTTCCGGCACCATGACACCCCTGTCAACAATGCACCTAAAAACTATACTTTTTGTCATAGAATAATTATACTGGATTAACAGCAGCTGTTAGTCCTGCTCAAAATAATTTATATGTATTGAGATTATAAACTAAAAAAATGTGGCTTAAAAATAAAACTAATTTAAAGGCTTTAATTAATCCATATGCTTTCAGGAAAATGAGCTTTCAGAGACCGATGACCAGGATATAGAACAACGATTTCTGACAGGAGCAGCCTGGTGGTTGTTAAAAAAGATAGTTAAAAAAGGTTTTGAAAAGACAACTGAAGAAAAACATATAAACCAAACAGGACAGTCACTTTATGGCCATGTGTTGATAAATATAAATGTAAATAATTAATGAATAAAGAAAGAAAAAAGAAAGAAATAAAAATTCCTTTATTAGAGAAAGCCCTAGATGTAGAAAAACTGGTTTTCAGATACAACCTTTTTACATTCCATACATATTACAACATGATACAAACTGGATATTGTTTACTGGTCCAAAAAATAATTTCAGTTGATCGGGATAGAATTAGTAAAAAAAATATATTATAAATGGAACATGTGTTCATCCTGATTTGCTAGCCATTGTAATTTCCGTAGCTGTTTACTGATTCAATAAATTATTTTTCTTACATAAGATTAGCATTGAAGCTTTGAAATCCTGTAGGGCATAGACCTGGGAATTGATGTAAATTATAATTGGTTTCTTCTCATTAACAGGATGAGACCTTGCTAATCTTGATAACCTTGCTAATGGTGTTCGCGCATTTCTCCCACGATGCACGTAAGCTGATAAAAAAGACGAAATTAATCTTAATATATAGATATCACGTGATATTAAAACAATAATCAGGGTCTTACTTATTGCAGGGCAAGTCAGTACTTTATAGGATACATGTATTGTTATAAAATTCGTCTGTGTGAAATGTAACATGATTCCTTTTTTAACCTATAAATGAGTATAAGAACCCTAGTTTGTAATTTGAAATCCTTTGCAAATTTTTTTTTATAAGCTGTTGTACACTTTTAAGAGTTTTCAAATGCTGTAATAACCTATGATCTAACTTTATGGATTCTGGATTCTTCTGGAAGCATGCCCCTTACCTGTATAGCCTCCGTAGCCTTCCAAGGACTTGTTGATTAACATGTGATACGGGACCTTTAAGCTTTAGATTGTCATCTAAAATCACGCCCAGGGGTTTAATTTGTCACAAACTTTTAAGACCTGGCTTCGTAACTCGATTTTTATTTAATGTAACAGTTTTAATGATTACAATATTGTTAAAGGGTCTATATGAAGTACGGAACCTTTATCTAAATTTATTTTAAGGTCATGACCTTAAGAAAAACTAAGATATTAACTCTAGATCCTCATTAATCGTGCGTATTTCATTGTCTTAGCCCTAGAAAAGATAAATGGTAAATTAATTCCCAACTTGAATGATAAAAATAAATACATTTTACATTATAAAGCACTGCAAAAATATGAAGAATTAGGCTTGGTAGTTACAAAATAACATAGAATTTTAAAATTTAAACAATCAGCATGGCTAGCTCCTTACATTAATTTTAATAATGACAAACGTAAACAGGCAAGAACTGACTTTGAAAAGGATTTCTATAAATTATTAAACAACAGTTTGTTTGGTCGAACAATCATGAATCAAAGAAAGTTTAGAGATATTTACTTAGTGGATGAGTCGCAGTTAACAAAATATGTTTCAAAACAAAGATTTGATTGCAGTAAAAAATTTGATAATGGTCTTCATCCCGTTCATTTAAGAAAACTAGTCGTAAAATTTGATAAGCCCATATACATTGGAATGACAATCTTGAATTTAAGTAAAGTGATGATGTATGACTTTCACTATTTATATATGAATAAATTTAAGAATAAAAAGCTCCTCTTTACTGACACAGATTCTCTGTCATATGCAATTAACACCCAGGATTTTTATAAGGAAATTAATTTGGACTACTTTGATACATCTGCATATAGGAAAGACCATTTTCTTTACTTGGATAAAAATAAAAAGGTCATGGGCAAGTTTAAAGACGAATTGAATGGTTCTATTATGTATGAATATTGTGGTTTAAGGCCTAAATTATATTCATATATTCCACTTTAATGGTTGGACAATCAGAGTAGCGAATTAGAAGTGAAAAAGGCCAAGGGAGCTGACAGAGCAACAGTGAAACATTATTTAAGACATCTACAATACCTCGACTGTATCCGTACTAAAGAAGACCATTATGAAAATGTTACCAGAATCCAGTCAACTGATCATCATTTAAAAACAGTTACTACTATGCAGAAGGTGTTGTCATTCTACGATGATAAAAGAGTGATTATGTCAGATGGTGTAAATACTTATGCTATTGGTCATTATAAAACTTATCAAACACAAACCTGTATTTTCCTTTATTTATTTCCCTCTCCTTATCAATTACTAAAAATCCATGCTTCTCTTTCCAACAATAATTACATATATTTCTAAATTGTTTAAAAGTAAAGTCATTCCCAACATGATTGTTATTAATATGTTTTAAATTCAAGTCATCCTGTTTAAATATTATTAGGAAATTTACATTGTCTCGTATATATTTATGTACTTTTGCATATGATTGACACTGATAAAAGGAGTTGATGTCTCTGTGTCTACCCATTGCAAAGAATGGAGCGATATTTGGACTGTTTATATCATCGAAAATTACAAGGGAATGTCTTTCAACATCATTTGGTGTAATTTCACATTCTGTGAAGGTATGTAACTTTATTTCTTCACATAACGTAAATATTTCAATTATTTTTTTATATTTTTCTTGTTCTAAAGTTTTAGATATTATGTAAACATTTGTAAACTTTAAAAATTCCTTTTTAATAATTAAGTTATACATTATTACAGTTTTTCCACAACCACTTGGTCCACAAACAATGCAACGAATATTAGTCGGAAACAGACCCGATGGTTTTTTCTCTTTTATATTTTCATTAGTTATTTTAAATTTATTCTTTTGTTGAATTAATGACATTTTTTATATAATAAAAATGAAATCAGGTAAAGGTTTATACTTAAAACCATATCAAGGTAAGGGACTAAAACCATATAGGGGTAAAGGGTTATTAAATACCTTAATTAATCATCTACTAACCCCCCTCCACATACCCGGGTATTCGTGGTGCGGACCAGCAACTAATGTACGTAAAAATTTAGTGAATTATGTACTTCCAATTAATAAATTAGATGCTTATTGTAAGGAACATGATATATTTTATATGAATAATCCAGATACAGCTTCTAGAAACAAAGCAGATATGAAATTAGCCGAGCAGGCGTGGTCTAGATTTAAATCAAATGATGCAAGCTTAGCAGAAAAGGCTGCAGCTTATGCTGTAACAAATTTAATGAAAGCTAAAGCTAAATTGGGGATGGGATTAAAGTTTCCTAATAAAAAATATGGACAACTTCCAATTACTAGAGGCCGAAAAAGACGTGCCACACTTTCGAGGGGTGTTTCTAAAAACGAGCTAAAACATCAAAAACCAAGACTAAGAGAGTGCGGAATAATTAACTTGGATAATGATGAGGGGACACATTAGACAGCCTATCATAAAAATAAAAATGTAGTAATTTATTTTGATCCTTTCGGAATTCAACTTCCAACTGAAGTTATTGATTATTTTTTACCTTTTAAGATATACTATACCACTGATCAAATACAAAAATTAAATACTTCCATACGTGGAGAATTATGTTTAGTTTTTATAAAATAATTTAATAATAAAAAATAGATTCATTCACGGTAACATTCACAGGTGTTGAGCCAGAGTTAAAGTCAACATTTTACCCTCCAATTGAGCTTAATGGTGATTATGTTATTGGACTTGTAGATTTTCAGGGTTATAATTCAATATTTAATGTTAGAAAACCTTTAAATACACTTAAATATTATAAAGTGGAAAAAGTGGTTACACCAAAAGGAATAGTAACAATCGATCAGTTAAATGAAGTATTAGATAGTGTTTTAAAAGTTGTTGTCAATGATAAAAAAGAAGCACTCACAACCACAAAGGTAAAGATTTTATATAAGGGTTTAATACCAAAGCTTAATAAATTAAATGATGACAAAATAGAAATATTAGATGGTGAAGATGTGTACTATTATAATCACAAAGCTCCAATTACAATAGAAATTCCAGAGGGAAGTTATGAGGTATTTGAATTGGCAAAGGAAATTCAAAAACAGCTTCCAGATTTTATACTTTTAGCCGATAATAACACTATGAAAGCCACTCTGGTGAGTAGTAATGTATTTGACTTTACTAAACCTTGCCTAGGATCTATTTTACTGGGATTTCGTGGATTTTCAACTCCAGACGTTCCATTTTATTCCACAGAAAAAATTAACATAAATAATATTAATGTAATTAGAGTTAAATGTAATGTGACAAATGGTTCTTATCTAAATGACAAAAAATCACACACTATTCACAGTTTTTATCCTCAAGCCCCACTAGGCTATAAAATAATTGAAGTTCCAAGAAATATCATATATTTTCCAGTAAATACAACAACTTTAGATGTGATGAGCATTACATTCCCTGATCAAAAAGATAGGCCAATAGACTTTAATGGTGAAGAAACTACAATTACTTGTCATATAAAAAGATATGAGAATATATCAGTGTAAGGGTTTAAGTCCACAGAATGTGGATTTTTGCGATCAATTGGGTTAAAAGTAAAAAAATTTTCTATATATAAAAATGGAAGATTTTCTGGACGTTACAGGGAAATCCCAATTCGACTATAGTATAGTAAAAATTACAAATTACTCTTATGTTCCTCATAACACTTTAGCAATAAACAATTCAGATGAAATTACAATTTGTATAAATAATCAAGATATATTAACTTTACCGTCTAGGAGTTATTTATATATTAAAGGAGAAATTGAAAACCATGATAAACCATGATAAATAATGCTTTTGCATTTCTATTCGATGAAATCAGATATGAGGTCTCCTCAAGACTTATAGATTCTGTCAGAAATCCAGGTATAACAGGCTTAATGAAAGCACTTTGCTCTTATAATAAAACAACAAAATTAACTAATCTGGCTTTTGATACTGATGAAAATTTAAACGAGTTTCACAGTAATGGAAAATTTAGTACATGCATACCCCTGGAATTATTAATGGGATTATTTGAAGATTTTAATAAGGTTTTAGTGAATGTTAAGCAGGAACTAATATTAAAAAGATCTAAAAATGATTTAAACTGATTTTTAACAACTGCAACTGTACCAACTGCAGGTGATGATATTCTTCCTAAAATTACACTTAAATCAATTCAGTGGGTTATGCCTCATGTGGTTCCATCAGACGCTGAAAAATTACAGTTGCAAAAGCTTCTGTTGCAGAATAAAAGCTTACAAATTGCATTCAGAAGCTTAGAATTACATGAGTTACCCTCATTTCCCAACACATACGTTTTTATTAAAGACATCTTCATTAGAAGCTCCCAGGTATATAATATTTGGGTTTCAAACTAACAGGGACAATAAAGCCTTAATAGAGCCTTTACAAGAGTTAAAAAATATAGCATCTGAAAAACAAGTAGAAATAGTTCCTTATAAACAACCTTTACCTAAAACTCCATCAAGGATTCCTATTCTTAATGTTATTCCTCCAACCCCACCCAGATTAGATTTTGGACTCTTGGCTTCAAAATATTTAGGTAATTATTTAAATAAAAATAATATTACAGATTCCACTTATGGTATAAGGAGAGAAGGAAATAAATTCTTTATTGGAAATGAGGAAGTGGAAATAGCCAACGATGACATTTCAATCGATGACAAAATTTATAAATGCACTAAAGGGCTTTGGGAATTATTAACTTTAAAAACTCCTTCACAATATGAAGATTCAGACTTGCAAACATGTAAAGAAATATTAGAAGTTACCAGTGGACATTTTCGGGGTTATGACCCTGAGAAGGGCATATCAGCTAATAGACATAGAAAATACACAAATATAATTAAACCACTATTTATTTCAGGGTCAAGAGAAGTAACAGGTAATAAAATAGATTATATTTATTGGAACTGTCCCAATGAGCTAGTTGACCGATTAAGATTATTATATTTATCTAAACAAGCTGGAAACACTGGTGTAGATAATGAAATCGATTCGATATTAGAGGAATTGAGAGAGTGTGGAATTATTTATTAATTAAACGATGTTTATAGATAAGTTTTATAGAGTTTATAACCCTTATTCTAAAGCTGAAGGTAGAAGCTCTCAACTATGGGATGCTAAAGGTCAAAAAATTATAAACGTCAGGGATGGGGAAGATAAAAATGATGTTTCTACAATTAATCAAACATTAACAAGAAAAAAAGATATTTTTATGCAAGGTAATGCTGAATTCGAGTTTTTAGAATTAAAAGATAATAATTGGAATGCTAAAAAACACAAAATTACCAATGTAAAAAAGGCTGATGAATTTGATGAGGTGCCAATACTGGGACAAGTTTTAACAAGAGAAGGTGAAAAGTTTACTCAGGGTAATAATAAATTCGAAGTTTTAGTGTTAAAAGATGAAAGCTGGAATGCCAAGAAACGTAAAATTACTAATGTTAAAAATGCTGCAACATTAAATAATGTTCCCACATTGGAGCAAGTATTAATTAAAAAATGTGATAATTTAATTCAATGAAATAACAAATATGAATTTTTAGAGTTGAAAAATAATGCTAAAAACATCCTATTCATAATGTTGAGAAAGCTAAAGAGCTTGATGAGATTCCTATTTTAGGTCAAGTACTAACCAAACAAGGTGATGAGTTAATACAAGGCAATGTAAATTTTTATTTATTAGAATTCAAAAATAATATTTGGGATTGCAAGGATGAAAAGTTATCAAATTTGTCATGGGGTCGTGATGGTAAAGATGCAGCTGCTTTATCACAAATTTGTAAATATTTTGAAGCCAAGAGTCCAAAATCTAATCTGGGTGGGGTTGGAGGAATAACATTAAGAATAGGAATCCTTGATGGAGTTTTAGGTAAAGGTTGTTTATAAGGAACTATTTCTACTTGTTTTTCAGATGCTATATTTTTTAACTCTTGTAAAGGCTCTATTAAGGCTTTATTGTCCCTGTCAGTTTGAAACCCAAATATTATATACCTGGGAGCTTCTAATGAAGATGTCTTTAATAAAAACGTATGTGTTGGGAAATGAGGGTAACTCATGTAATTCTAAGCTTCTGAATGCAATTTGTAAGCTTTTATTCTGCAACAGAAGCTTTTGCAACTGTAATTTTTCAGCGTCTGATGGAACCACATGAGGCATAACCCACTGAATTGATTTAAGTGTAATTTTAGGAAGAATATCATCACCTGCAGTTGGTACAGTTGCAGTTGTTAAAAATCAGTTTAAATCATTTTTAGATCTTTTTAATATTAGTTCCTGCTTAACATTCACTAAAACCTTATTAAAATCTTCAAATAATCCCATTAATAATTCCAGGGGTATGCATGTACTAAATTTTCCATTACTGTGAAACTCGTTTAAATTTTCATCAGTATCAAAAGCCAGATTAGTTAATTTTGTTGTTTTATTATAAGAGCAAAGTGCTTTCATTAAGCCTGTTATACCTGGATTTCTGACAGAATCTATAAGTCTTGAGGAGACCTCATATCTGATTTCATCGAATAGAAATGCAAAAGCATTATTTATCATGGTTTATCATGGTTTTCAATTTCTCCTTTAATATATAAATAACTCCTAGACGGTAAAGTTAATATATCTTGATTATTTATACAAATTGTAATTTCATCTGAATTGTTTATTGCTAAAGTGTTATGAGGAACATAAGAGTAATTTGTAATTTTTACTATACTATAGTCGAATTGGGATTTCCCTGTAACGTCCAGAAAATCTTCCATTTTTATATATAGAAAATTTTTTTACTTTTAACCCAATTGATCGCAAAAATCCACATTCTGTGGACTTAAACCCTTACACTGATATATTCTCATATCTTTTTATATGACAAGTAATTGTAGTTTCTTCACCATTAAAGTCTATTGGCCTATCTTTTTGATCAGGGAATGTAATGCTCATCACATCTAAAGTTGTTGTATTTACTGGAAAATATATGATATTTCTTGGAACTTCAATTATTTTATAGCCTAGTGGGGCTTGAGGATAAAAACTGTGAATAGTGTGTGATTTTTTGTCATTTAGATAAGAACCATTTGTCACATTACATTTAACTCTAATTACATTAATATTATTTATGTTAATTTTTTCTGTGGAATAAAATGGAACGTCTGGAGTTGAAAATCCACGAAATCCCAGTAAAATAGATCCTAGGCAAGGTTTAGTAAAGTCAAATACATTACTACTCACCAGAGTGGCTTTCATAGTGTTATTATCGGCTAAAAGTATAAAATCTGGAAGCTGTTTTTGAATTTCCTTTGCCAATTCAAATACCTCATAACTTCCCTCTGGAATTTCTATTGTAATTGGAGCTTTGTGATTATAATAGTACACATCTTCACCATCTAATATTTCTATTTTGTCATCATTTAATTTATTAAGCTTTGGTATTAAACCCTTATATAAAATCTTTACCTTTGTGGTTGTGAGTGCTTCTTTTTTATCATTGACAACAACTTTTAAAACACTATCTAATACTTCATTTAACTGATCGATTGTTACTATTCCTTTTGGTGTAACCACTTTTTCCACTTTATAATATTTAAGTGTATTTAAAGGTTTTCTAACATTAAATATTGAATTATAACCCTGAAAATCTACAAGTCCAATAACATAATCACCATTAAGCTCAATTGGAGGGTAAAATGTTGACTTTAACTCTGGCTCAACACCTGTGAATGTTACCGTGAATGAATCTATTTTTTATTATTAAAATATTTTATAAAAACTAAACATAATTCTCCACGTATGGAAGTATTTAATTTTTGTATTTGATCAGTGGTATAGTATATCTTAAAAGGTAAAAAATAATCAATAACTTCAGTTGGAAGTTGAATTCCGAAAGGATCAAAATAAATTACTACATTTTTATTTTTATGATAGGCTGTCTAATGTGTCCCCTCATCATTATCCAAGTTAATTATTCCGCACTCTCTTAGTCTTGGTTTTTGATGTTTTAGCTCGTTTTTAGAAACACCCCTCGAAAGTGTGGCACGTCTTTTTCGGCCTCTAGTAATTGGAAGTTGTCCATATTTTTTATTAGGAAACTTTAATCCCATCCCCAATTTAGCTTTAGCTTTCATTAAATTTGTTACAGCATGAGCTGCAGCCTTTTCTGCTAAGCTTGCATCATTTGATTTAAATCTAGACCACGCCTGCTCGGCTAATTTCATATCTGCTTTGTTTCTAGAAGCTGTATCTGGATTATTCATATAAAATATATCATGTTCCTTACAATAAGCATCTAATTTATTAATTGGAAGTACATAATTCACTAAATTTTTACGTACATTAGTTGCTGGTCCGCACCACGAATACCCGGGTATGTGGAGGGGGGTTAGTAGATGATTAATTAAGGTATTTAATAACCCTTTACCCCTATATGGTTTTAGTCCCTTACCTTGATATGGTTTTAAGTATAAACCTTTACCTGATTTCATTTTTATTATATAAAAAATGTCATTAATTCAACAAAAGAATAAATTTAAAATAACTAATGAAAATATAAAAGAGAAAAAACCATCGGGTCTGTTTCCGACTAATATTCGTTGCATTGTTTGTGGACCAAGTGGTTGTGGAAAAACTGTAATAATGTATAACTTAATTATTAAAAAGGAATTTTTAAAGTTTACAAATGTTTACATAATATCTAAAACTTTAGAACAAGAAAAATATAAAAAAATAATTGAAATATTTACGTTATGTGAAGAAATAAAGTTACATACCTTCACAGAATGTGAAATTACACCAAATGATGTTGAAAGACATTCCCTTGTAATTTTCGATGATATAAACAGTCCAAATATCGCTCCATTCTTTGCAATGGGTAGACACAGAGACATCAACTCCTTTTATCAGTGTCAATCATATGCAAAAGTACATAAATATATACGAGACAATGTAAATTTCCTAATAATATTTAAACAGGATGACTTGAATTTAAAACATATTAATAACAATCATGTTGGGAATGACTTTACTTTTAAACAATTTAGAAATATATGTAATTATTGTTGGAAAGAGAAGCATGGATTTTTAGTAATTGATAAGGAGAGGGAAATAAATAAAGGAAAATACAGGTTTGTGTTTGATAAGTTTTATAATGACCAATAGCATAAGTATTTACACCATCTGACATAATCACTCTTTTATCATCGTAGAATGACAACACCTTCTGCATAGTAGTAACTGTTTTTAAATGATGATCAGTTGACTGAATTCTGGTAACATTTTCATAATGGTCTTCTTTAGTACGGATACAGTCGAGGTATTGTAGATGTCTTAAATAATGTTTCACTGTTGCTCTGTCAGCTCCCTTGGCCTTTTTCACTTCTAATTCGCTACTCTGATTGTCCAACCATTAAAGTGGAATATATGAATATAATTTAGGCCTTAAACCACAATATTCATACATAATAGAACCATTCAATTCGTCTTTAAACTTGCCCATGACCTTTTTATTTTTATCCAAGTAAAGAAAATGGTCTTTCCTATATGCAGATGTATCAAAGTAGTCCAAATTAATTTCCTTATAAAAATCCTGGGTGTTAATTGCATATGACAGAGAATCTGTGTCAGTAAAGAGGAGCTTTTTATTCTTAAATTTATTCATATATAAATAGTGAAAGTCATACATCATCACTTTACTTAAATTCAAGATTGTCATTCCAATGTATATGGGCTTATCAAATTTTACGACTAGTTTTCTTAAATGAACGGGATGAAGACCATTATCAAATTTTTTACTGCAATCAAATCTTTGTTTTGAAACATATTTTGTTAACTGCGACTCATCCACTAAGTAAATATCTCTAAACTTTCTTTGATTCATGATTGTTCGACCAAACAAACTGTTGTTTAATAATTTATAGAAATCCTTTTCAAAGTCAGTTCTTGCCTGTTTACGTTTGTCATTATTAAAATTAATGTAAGGAGCTAGCCATGCTGATTGTTTAAATTTTAAAATTCTATGTTATTTTGTAACTACCAAGCCTAATTCTTCATATTTTTGCAGTGCTTTATAATGTAAAATGTATTTATTTTTATCATTCAAGTTGGGAATTAATTTACCATTTATCTTTTCTAGGGCTAAAGGATAATCATTATGAATATCGTGTAAGCTTTTATCATATTTTAAATCGACCTCTAAGATAACCCCATACTCCATTCCACTCTATTTAAATAATCAGTTTCAGTTGTAAATTGAAATTCACCAATAGGCAATGACTCACACATGGCTGTAGAATAAAGTGCATTACAGTCTAAATAAACTAAATATTCTCTTTATTGGGGTCATAATGTTTACCAGTATTTATTATTTGCTTTGGCATATCTAGTTGAAATCATGGCAACCCCTCCCCCGATAGCGCTTTCAATAAACAAATGCATATCAATATCTTTAAATAGCTCCAATTCAACTTGTGTTATTTTTAAACAAGCTTCCCATGTAAAACCAGGCAGAGAATACATGTGTAAGGGGTCTAATTTATAATCACTTAAGCATAATTCTCTAAACTTTCCAAACACATCCGCTAATAAATAAACATCAGTTTTCAAATTAAGTCATGATATTCCTTAAGATTTTTTATATTAAATTTCCTCTATACATTCTGGGCATGTTCATAGTCTTCTAAAGTAATATGTTCTTTGGTTAAAGTACTATAAAATGACTCCAGAGGAGGGAGTTGTTCAGTAAATTTCTCCGGCCCAGTAAAATATTCATATGGAAAAATTCCTTTTCTTTGTAACAGTGGATCATTAACAAATCTAAAGCTGTCTAAATTAGATGCTAATTTATCAAGAGATAGCGATAGAAAATTATATGAGTCTAAAAATATTAAGTTGTCAATAGAAAATGATATATATTTTTCCATATCTTTTGCTATGCATGTTAATTTGCGATTTTCCTTAAATTTTCCCAAATTTTGCATAATTAAATGAGCATCATAATTTTTAAGATTGTGAAAAAGAATTGGTATCTTCTTAGTCATTTTATAATTTAAATTGCATTCATTATGAGCAGCACCTCGAAAATTACCAGTTAAATGACAGTGATCTCTGACTTTATTATTACCTAATTTTTTATTACAAATATAACAATCCACTGCAGACTGAAACATAGCTTCTTGTTCAGGGGTTATTATTAAGGGCATATAAACATTCAATCGATCCATAAGATTCTCATAAATTTCGATTAATTTTGTAAATAGACCTCCATAACATTATCGCCACTATAAAATTCTTCATAAGTGATATTTGAATCTTGAACAACTACAAATCCAAATCCTGAAGGCTTATGTTCAGAATTATTTATAAAACATTCGAAGTCAGCATATATTACAAATGTAACCTTCAATTGAAATTTAAAATTAGTAGACTTTAATATTTTCTTTTTACTTAATTCTACTTTTTGAGCTTCATATAATTTACAATAATCAAAATGTTTCTTGAGTCCATTTTCAAATTTAAACCTTTGTAAACACAAATAACAGTAATATTTCTTATGATCATCTTTAGTTGATCCAAACATTAGTTTGTTAAAATCACGAATCAAACAATAATGTGTCTTGCGTTCATGTTGTAACAGTAACAAATTTATGTAAATATTTTTAATTTCCTTGGTAATTCTTAAAGGGTATATAATTTTATTTTGTTCTAGTCCAAAAACATTAATGCTGATATTGTTTTGAGTCTCAAATTTATGAATGTCACTTATTTTAACTGGGTATTTAACCCATTCATATTTAACTTATTAATAAAAGGTTTATAGTAAAATACTTGATTTGCATGTTTACCCCTATTGGGATACAAAAATGCTAATATTGACCAAAGAAAACATTTATTATCAGTATTTCTTATATTCAAAACAGCATGTTTATTTTTAATATATTCTGGAGTGGGTATATAGGATTTCGCCTTTAAGGGATCAAATCTATAAATATGTAAATGCCAAAATATTGTTTTATCATAAATCCAACCACTTCCCTCTTGTTGGTACATTAGCATTGATTCAAAGACTTTCTTAAAAGACTCAATGGTTTGTGACTCAATTTCATCTTTCTCAACTGATAAAGTCGTTACATTCCTGAAGTTGGCGATTGCTTCCTTATCTACTACAGTCTGATTATTTTCAACTAAGTATCTAATAAATTTTACTCTTCTCACAAGGACCCATTTTATTGGCAATTTATAAGAGAATAATGCATTTTTTATTTCATGTTCAACAAATTCTCCATTAAAAACATTCAAAGTATATGGGCCTTGACAGTTTCGCACATGTCTTGAAAAATGCACATTAATAGTCTTATTACAACAATGACAATATTTGTGTTCCTTTAAAATGTGAAATTTTAGAGAAGAAACATTTTCAAAATGGTTATTATATATCTTACAAATTTTATTCAATTTATGTATTGTTCTCATGTGACGCAATAAACTATATCTATATTTAAAAGTGGTATGTCAAATCGTACATACAGATCGATCCATCTTCAATGAAGTCTAGACACCAAATGAAAAACTTTGTGGCAGTGGGTCTATTTATAACCTCGGTTGCAAAATATTAAAAACACCAAAGAAAAATTAACAAATTTAAGAATTATCAAATTTTAAAATTCTTGTGAAAAAACACCAAAGAAAATAAACAAACATCAAATATATTATAAAACAATTTTAAAATTGATATTTACAATGTCACAGGAAAATTCAAAATAAACACAATGTATCCAAATCATTCACCTCAAAGATCACAGTACGCTGAGCTTTATATATAGTCCATAAAAGTCAATTGAAGAATTCTAAAAGCTATATTCTAAATTCACAAGGCCACAAACGACATGAAAACGTTTGCTTGTGCCATCACTCAGTACTATAATCCTGTTGGCAGCCAAGAACATAATTATTTAAAATATTCAAGGCTCCAGTCTCTTAGCGCTGTGTACCGGTACAGTCAAGGTTACTATCACTTTCTGCATGGCACTCTCTCTTATGTAATAGGTCAAGGTTACAACAGTCCACGCTCACTGCATAGGGGGCCAGCAAGAGGCAGTGTACAGGCAGCCAGCACAAGATGCCAAATTTCACACCATAAATAAATATAGTTAGAGTTGAGGTAAAATTATAATATTTTCAGGTATTATACTAGACTATATGGTGGCCATTACGGCATAAATTATTTACTTTAATTTTAATATTAACATGGCATAAATAATAAATAAAAATATAAAAATTGATTTTTGACATAAAAAAATTAGTCTGTGAGGAATTTTTTTATTTATTGGTCAGGCAAGTTTTGTCAGCGGGAAAGTTGTAGATAAAGAGTAAAATTTAATATTTTTATTCTTGACATTTTCCTCTAGGATGCTTAGTTTACAAGAAAAAAACCTTAGAATCAAAATTTTGAATCTGTGTCCAAATAAATACCTAAAAAGTAACCCCATGTTAAATATAAAATAAACGGTATCAGTTAACTGACACATACTTTCTCCCAACAATATAAAAAAGATTTTAAAAGCTTCAAACATTAATGTCTTGATGACTCAGTCGGATAGCTACCGGCTGAGCAGCGCTCGTTTGACCCTACGCACGTCTGTGACTTTTAACAACGTACTGCGTTTACCGCTAAATGAAAAATTGAATTTTCTCCGCAACCACTTGACGTAGAGCAATAATTTAAAATACTGGATTATTTAGTTTTTTGAGCTTGACTTAATGGTGATAAGTAAAATTTATTTCAAGACAACAGCGATTTTGAAAATCCAAAAAATTGATTTTTGAAACACTTTTTACTCCATAACTTTTGAACGCGCATTTTCTCGGAGATGCGGGTGGTGTCATTTTATTCACCATTTTAAGCTTAATAAGCCACAAAATTTTAATCAAAATCGTTAGAGCCGTTTTTGAGAAATTTTGATTTTTGACAATTTTTGAGGGTTTTTGGGGGTAAAATACCCTTAAAAATCAAAAATTCAAAAAATGAAAAAAACGCCTGGAATTATCGTGGATTTGGACCTATGTACCAAATTTCATTAAAATCGGACCATTAGGGCGTTCTCTAGCTCTGTTTACATCCTGACACACACACACACACACACACACACACACACACACACACACACACACACACACACACACACACACACACACACACACACACACACACACACACACACACAGACACACACACACACACACACACAGACACACACACACACAGACACACACACACACACACACACACACACACACACACACACACACACACACACACACACACACACAGACAGACAGACATCACTCCGAAAACCACTTTTTTGGACTCAGGGGGAACCAAAATGGATAAATCCACCATCAACTCAAATTCGAAAATTTTGACGAAAACAATACTTTCTCCATATACTATGGTATAGAGGGAGAAAGTAAAACCTATACACAAATATATAAAAATATAATATAACCATACTTAAACATTAGCACATATTAAATCTCGGTATTAAAATTTCAAACCTGTGTCCAAAAAAAATACCCTATAGGAAATCCCCCTATAAAATCAGGGGTTTTTTATGGGTAAACCCGGCCTTTAGCCACTACTCAACTGCATAATATTTCCGATAGATAGGTTTTTCTTAAGCTGTTTAGCATAATTTAGGCTATTGTGGGTTCTAATAACAGGTCTAAAATTTACACTAATATTCATAAAATAAACTTACATTCCATGTGTAGCATTTTTTAATATATAAGAAACATTGTATTAAATTACATCATCCATAACATGTTCTTCAAAAATATACATAATCAATTTCTTATTTTATTATTTTAAAAATTGTACTAAGTAAATATTTGATCAAACTAAGCATTAGGCCTTGAGCTATAGTTCCATTAATTCATTTAATAATAATAACTTTTATCAATGAAAATAACCAAATCACCCGTAATATGTCCTAAAATAAATTCCAGATGAATAAAATACTACTATGGTCTCACCCCAATCAATATCTGCTAACGAACATCGATATTTTAATAACCAATTAAAGTTTATACTGGATTCTAACAAAATTAGCTGTTAGTCATTTACAACTAGTAATAAAAACATTAAATTAAAAAATATTTTAAGAATAATAACTGGGTAAAATCTATTTATATTGCCACAAATCAAACGTTACTTTTAAATTTCCTCAAATTTGAAAATGTTTTGATTTATTTTACACCTGAACAGTTTTCATATAACTTTGAATTCATTTTGTGTAAAATTTGTACCCTCTCTACTTCTTTGTTTTTAATTGACTAGTGAAATAAACTTTGTTCATCGATGTTGTTTTTAGATACTTTTTATATAATTCAATATAAAATGTATCTTTGTTTTATGTAGGAGTTGAGTAACACTCTTAAGGTTCAAAGGTTATAAAAAGAAAGTTTTTATACTATGCTTTAGAATATAATTGGAACGTCAAATCAAATATTAACGTTCCAATTATATTCTAAAGGACATAATTTTATATGCTTTAGATGTGTGAAATTAAATTACAGTTTAAATAATACGTTTTATTTTAAAATACTGTTGATCTGTTCTAACTTTATCAATTAAGGATATTAAAATTGTTCTCAAGATTATGGTCTACAGTCTCTTCCTGGTGTCCTCCAATAAAATAACCTCAAGTAGCTTTTAAAACAGTAAAACTTTTATCCTGAACTTTGGCAGAAACTCATCAAAGTTGTGTAAAGTATAATCTGTTGCAGTAGGCCTATCCTCAGTTCTAAGAACACGGTTCTGCCTATTGACGATTACACTTTTTAAAGTGAGAACAATATTTAGTTTAAATGCAATTTATTTGTTTGCACGGATAAAATGTTAATAAAAATCAAATGTTTACTCAAACCAAACCAAATGTTAAACTAAAGTATAATAATCTCTAGTATATTATTTAGTTTCTTGGGAAACTGAACTGCCTACCTAGAAATACACTTTCTAAGCTGAAACAGAAAATACGGTTTGAACAAAATTAGCCTATACACTGTTATATAAAATTCTTTGTTGTTTTAACTAATTATATTATTAAAATTAATTTTCAGTAGGTTTTTAAAACAGGTGGAACATAATAACTAACTCAAACAGAGATATTAAAGTAGTAACATTGTTTCGTCATGTACATGCCAATTAAAAAGATGATTATAATGCCACTCAATGCTAAAGTGGCAAAAAAATCTGTTTTTGACTGTTTTTTATGGGTTAAGTAAATTTCAATCGTTCCGGTTTTATTTATTACATTTACAGACATAAAGATACGTCTTTTTAAAAGTATAATTTTATGTCAGTTAAGGTTTTAAAAGGTATACGGTAATGTTTTAAAATAACTAGGAGTACGCTTGTTCCAAGCGTATAGGGATGAACGGCAACATAAGCCAGATATAATCCTAGTTCCACCCTATTAAAACAAAACTAACACATCCATCAAATTACACTCATCAACTACATAGAAAAAGGTTTTACGTTTTTTTCCATTCAAGATATTCTATTACCAGTAGGTACTTTTTACAAATTGTATTATGTTTGTAAATATTTTCTTTTTATTATCGTTTTTAATACAAAATACATTTTTATATTATTCATAACCTATTTTAAAATATTTCATCAACTACAATTTGTATTATATTTAGTGCATTTACAGTACAACAGGCAGAAAATAGTTTTCATTAAACTTGCTTACTCTATGTCTGACGACAAACAAATCAAGCACTGTTTAACATAGCGTTAAGCAACGTTATTTACAGCCCAAAATACATTTCTAATGGGAAATTAAATTATGTCTCATTACTTTATTAATAGAATAACTTCAGAAACGAACTTGACCTTGCAAATTACCACTAAAATCTACTGCGAAAGTTTGAAGTAGATCTGAGGCTTCTTGTGAACGTAGGCCTAATCGTCGGGCAATGAAATCGGGATTTGTCACTACACTGAGCAACCAAACAGTTATGTATGAGGATTTCACTCCTCTTCGATCCGTTCATCAAATTAAACATAAAGTGTGTTTGAATATTGCTGAATATATTGTTGAATATGCTTTTATTTTTTATTTTAACTTGATGATTCACATTTAAGGTCTGAAAGAGGTCAAAAAACCATAATAGCCGTGGTTTTTTTCAATGTAAACAAATAGAAAAGAAAACACCGTAAGTACCAAATATTTTAACAGCCTATTTAGATTTTCTAATTAGATTTCTATTTAGATTTCTCTTTATACTATTTTTAATAAATATGACAACACATATGTATAATCCAGTAAACCCAGTAAATGTGGTGTTGTTCGAACAGCGGGAACATGTGTTTTAACAAAAACCGTCTAAACAAATCACTTCAGCGTAAACAGACATATCGGAAGCGAGCTTTTCACGAATATCCCAGTGTTTTACAAAATAACGAATTTGCGTGTCTTAACATATACCTTGCAAGCTTTGCATTTATTTAAAGGGTTATTCGTCCATATGACGAAATCACACATTTTATGTCATTGCTTTAAGTTTTCATAAACAATGAATAGTTTAATTAAAGCTAATTTTCGTGTGCACACGAAAATTAGCTCATCATAATAAATGCATACATAATATTATCACTAATATAAATTAGTGATGATATTATGTATGAAATGCCACTTTTAAACATGTTACAGTTTTAATCGCATTTTAAGAATCAAATGAAGGTAAGTATTAAATAAAATATGCTCACTTATTACTACATTTTATGATATAATACTATCATGATGACTCAAGCTAGTCGAAATCGATCAACGATTTCATTACGGGGCTATTGGTAGAATCAGGCAATCAAAGGTCCTATCTTCAAATAGTCCCCAGCTGGCTTTGCTACCTCTCCTAGCAGACGCTTGTAAATAGGCTTTTGGTTCGCTTTGTGAGGTGATTAATATGTCTGATCAGTTCACTGCGACAGAGTTAAAAGGCCAGAGTAACAGAGGATGATTGGAAAATGTATTCAAATCTACCTGTGTACACGCCCCTATAAATGAACAACCTTGTAAATGTTTTATTGGTTAATAACAAACTTTCAACTTAGAAATCAAATAAGGAATATTTTGGTCTAATTGATGTCTAACTGATGTCTATTTATAAATTTGAAATCAAATCCAATGAACGCAAAATATTTTGTTAAATTTAATTAAACAATACCACTAGGGCACAACATTTCTTTACTAACTTACTTCTCGTATTTCAGCCCCTGGCTTGGGAGGTGACATATTTCCCTATCTTTCCAGCTCACTCTCACCACTCTTGTCTCCCCGTACATCACCTTCACCATCCAACCAATCAAGAACAATGATTTTGAGTCAACTGCATGGCGACACTTGAGCTAAAAACAATAAACTCAATGTATTTAGTAATGTTTCGCATTAAAAAACTGTAGTTAACTACAAAAGTAAAATAGATCATCAATAATGAGAAAGGTATCATAATAGGCAAATTAAAAATATTGACACTGAAAATAACTTATTTCATCAATATACATCAAGTTTATTTTTATGAAACATAATTTTCTCCTAGACTTCCCTCGTTATCTGATGAGAACACGGGAAGTGTAAAGACTGAAATATTTTGTAAATGTTTATAGGACTGCAAAAAAGTTTTAAAAATTACATGAGATTTTTCTGAAATTTTTTATCACTTTTATTTAAACATTTGGCGAGATATTAATTCACTTAAGGCTAGGCATTTCGGTGAAAGTCACGTTTTTAACACACCAAATCTAAAAAAGTCATTATGTAGTTTTTACATTACTATCCAATAAAACATCTCTAAAATCAGTCTCTAAACCTCAGTTATTGTTCCAAAAAAGAACAATGAGCGAAACTTTTACCTCGTGGAAAATTTTTTATCAAAGCTTTGTTTGTTAGAGTGATTTATAAGATCCTTCGTTGTTCCAATTGGATTATTTCTATAGGTTCTATGAAGTATTATCTGTATTGAAAGAAAGAATTATAGGGACTATTATTGCACGCTTATTAACAACAAGACATGAAACGAGTTTATGGCTGCAGATGAAGTTGAACCAAAATTTATTGGCAGTCTTTATTGTTTTTCGATTTAAACATCACTTTGAAAATTCTTTCTATTGGAAAGATATAATGTGAGTTTCATGATTGTAAAGACACAATTTTACGTACGTACTTAGTAATAATAACGAAATATATACAAATTAGTTTTAAGTTCTAAATGTAATATTTAAATTTTAATTATTCCATAAGAAGCTGCTAAAGAAAATCTCAAACCTATATTAAGAGCATATTTTTATACTTTAAAAAAATGTTACATATATTTTTAATCAGTTAAATTTATTGGCGCTTTAAATGTTTCGATTAAGTTTTGGTTGATGCATTTATCCCTTATAAAATACGTTTTGCGCTTCTTTTTACTCATCATTGAAGGCAGGACCATAAATTTTTAATCGGGAATTTGCTTTTAACTAAATTGTAGTTAGTTTATGTTAGTTTCATTCGGAAACATTCTTTCTCTTTTAATCTGCTGTTCTGTTCACCATGAATTGTTTTGTTTGGTTTTGTTATTTAATAGAAGCTAAGATTATGTATGTTTTATCTCAATTGCAATAAACTGTTTTAGGCAATTGATCTGCTATGCATATTAATACTTTAACTATATGTGGTTTGATTTTGATCATTACAAGCGGAGCATCTTGCACAGATAAGGTGGGTGGTAGTGAAGTACAACTTTTTTTGTTTATGTTGCTAACCTTTTATTTATTTTTTTTATTTATTTAAAACTCTCAACCCTCAACATTAGTTAAATGAGTTATGTATTCCGATAAATTTAAAAAGTTAAATTTAAAAACTACCGTATTTAAAAGTAATTTTGACTCTCAATATGCGAAACAATAAGTGTGGAAAAATCTTTAATGTTGAAAGTTAACCCAAGTATTATATTTTATGTTAGAATATTTTATTTGTTAGATTTAAACAAAGAATAATAACAGTTAGAATCAGAAATAAAATAAAATATATTTATTATTATATATTTATTTATATATAATATATTTATATATTTATTTATTTTTTTTTTTTTTAGAATTAGAAATAAAATATATTCAAATGTGAATAAACATCCCAACAATCATAAACTAAAAAATTACTACTTGAAGTACAGAAATAAATTAAACACAGAAATTCGCCTTACAAAGAAATTATACTACAAAAATCAGTTTCAGAAATGCACTGGAGATTCTAAGGCGACTTGGAAAATAATTAATGAAATAACAGGTCAAAACGTTCAGCCGAGTAGATTAATTAATATTTTATTTAACGATGTAATTTTAAGTGACCCTAATGATGTTTCTGAAAAGTTTAATGATTTTTTTTTGGGTGTTGTTGATACCTTGAATATAAAAAACGACTTACCTGGTAGATTCCCAAATTTATATTATAAAAACCTTTTTAGAAGTAAATGTCAGCAGAATTCAATGTTTATTGAACCTGTTACGCCACATGATATATTGAGAGCAATCAATTCTCTAAAAAATGGAACTTCTCCTGGAGTTGACGGAATAAACTCATCGTTAATAAAGAAATTTTCATTAAAGATTGTTGATGTTTTGTGCCATATTATTAATTTAAGTTTTCAACAAGGAGTTTTTCCAGACAAACTGAAAGAAGCTGTTGTTATACCCATTTTTAAAAGCGGTACAAAGAGCAATTGCAGCAATTATCGTCCAATATCGTTGTTATCTTCATTCTCCAAAATATTTGAAAGGATAATAAAAACCAAATTAATAACCTTTTTAGAAAAAAATAATTTTTTTAGTAGAAACCAATTTGGCTTTAGAGAAGGAATGAATACTGAACATGCTTTACAAAGTTTCATGACAAATGTGTATAATGGATTAAATGAAGGGAAACGTGTCTGTGGCCTATTTTTGGATATAAAGAAAGCATTTGATACAGTTGACCATGAAATCTTACTTGAAAAACTATATAGAAGTGGAATTCGGGGAGTTTGCTATGAGTGGTTTAAAAGCTATTTGATTGGAAGGAAACAGTGCGTTAAAGTTGAGAACAGCATTAGTAGTATGAGATGTATTAAATCCGGTGTACCACAAGGATCTGTCTTAGGGGCAATTCTATTCTTGATATATATAAATGATTTATGCAATGGAACTTTAAAGGGAAGGATGACATCTTTTGCAGATGACACTGCTATGTGCTATGTTGAAAGTGATTGGGATACTATAGAACTAGCGATTAATCACGATTTAGAAGCTTTGCAATGGTGGTTTAGTAACAATCACATGTTGCTCAGCCCAGAAAAAACTAAATACGTAAATTTTAACTTAAGAAAAGAAGTCAACTTTAGACACCCAATAACTTACAAATGTGTTAACTGTTTGTGCGAAGAAGATAACTGTAGCTCAATACCCTGTTCTGAAATAGAAAAATCAAACTGTATAAAATATCTAGGGATACTACTCGATAGCCAGGTAAATTGGAAAGAGCACATTGCAAGTTTAAAATCCAAATTAAATGGAGTTTTAAGATATTTTTATTTTTTTAAAGACATTGCTGTAACAGAAGTACTAAGGGGGTTATATTTCTCACTTGTTGAAAGCAGGCTACAATATGGTATTGTATGTTGGGGAGGGACATATACATACAACATCAAACCAATATTAACTCAACAGAAACACTTTTTGAGAATTATTACACACAAACGAATGCAAGATAGTTCTTGGCCATTATTTCAGTCTAATCAAATACTTCCTCTTAGAAATTTATTTGTTTATAAGGTGTTAAAACTGTTTTATGACAGAAGTGGAAATTTAGCTCTACAAAATAATATTTACAGGTCCAAACTCCGTAATGCTAATAATTTATCAGTTCCAAAACCAGAAAATACGTTCTATACTAAGACGTTTGATTATTTGGGACCAAGACTATTTAACTTAATGCCTAATGAAATAAAAAATAAAACAAATAGAAATGCACTCTTTAAGCACCTTAAGAAATGGTTATTAAATTTTGAAAGTGTAGATTTTTTACTAAATATAGTAGCTTGATTTACGCAAGTATTTACAATTGTTATTTTAGTTTTTATTAGTTGTATGTATTATTCTTAATTAGCATATCATAAAAGTATATTGTTGTATGATATATAGTATATGATATTTTTACAATAGTATGTGTATATTTTGTAAAATATTTGTGTGTAATTGTTAGTGTTAAAAGAAATGATAAACGTTAGGTGTTGTATAGTTTGTAATAGTGTGAGATGTGTTTTTTAATTATAATTACCACTTGAAAGAGAGAAAAAATATTTTTTATATAAAAGCTATTCTTATTTTTAGTGTGTATATTTCACAGTGGGTAATCATTAATATGTTTATTTTTTAATTTTTTATTTACTGCATCTGGGAGCTGACAATTTCTTTTTATTGTGTGTATGAAGGAACCTCTAAACAGGCTAAGCCTTAGAGGCCCTAAATTTTCTCAAACTATACCTTTATTACTTTCACTGAGATATTATTTATTTATTTTTTAACTTTTATTTATGTGCTGAGAAAGGGTAATTTTTTTTTTTTTTTTTTACAAATAATTGTTAGTCAGACTGGCATACATTTATACTGTAAATTTCTAAATGTAATGTAAACATGTTATACTTTCTTTGTACTGTACTGTATTATGTTTGAGAAAATAAAGATTATTATTATTATTATTATTATTAGTTATTACATTTAATTTTATTTATAATATTTTATTTACAATATTTTATGTGAATTTAGATTTTGAATAAAAAATAGATGAATAACGAATGATAAATTATTAAGTTTAATCCAAATATATATAATTTAAACACTTCTACAGGTTATGAATTGTTTGAGTTAAAAATACAAGCATAAGTGTATTTTATTACTAAGGTTTACAGTGATGGTTAAGTTATACAATCTGAAGGCGAAGACAATCTCTTAAAATGATCTAGTTAAAAAAAATCTAGGACTTTTTATGAACAATACACTATACAATACTCAGTAATAAGCTGTTTCAAAGTTATTTAAATATCGAAATTTACAATTATTAAACAATTAATTAAAAATAACATTACATTGAAAATTTAACTGTCAAACTGTATTATAAAAACTAACTTTTGATAACATTGAAATGGGCCCTTTTTTCTCTATATAGCGAAAAAACCTTAGAACGAATAAAGCATTTGTAGAAAATAAAATATTTTACGGTACATGACAACAAAATGTGTTAGATAAAAGACACCCACAAATACGTATCAAAATAAAACTAACTATAATAAAACTATACTTTCTGATTAAACCGCTAATGAAAACGATCTAAACACGCTAATTAACGATGGCAATTGCAACAGGGTACATATTTAATAGTTTACATATTCTTTAGTAAAACAGCCTAATAAAAGAACTAACTGACTCTACTAGCCGATCCAAACAGTCGATGTCCAGAATAGTAAGAGGCAGCGATATCCCGGAACCTCATTATTTTAATATATGAAAATGATTTTTATTTGTTACATTTTTAGCATGTTGGACAATCATCACCTCTTGTTTAAGATCGTAAGTTATAATACTGCGGCCATCAACTGTATATGCGCAAACAAATAAGGACACAATAAGTTAAGAAACTAAAATTTACAAGAACTAACGATCCATCTAATTTCAGGAAAACGAGGTCGCAGAAACCGATGAACTAGAAATAGAACCAAGATTTTTTAAGGAGGCAGCTGTGTGGCTCTTGAAAAAGATTTTTCATTTTGGGAAGCCAAATGATGCCCAAAGTTCTGTTGGACAATCCACTTCAGGGCAGGCAATTCTTGGTCAACTGTTGGGTGGTTCACAGCCCTCAAACCTTGTTAACAAGCAGAACACTGGACAATCATTGTTTTCAGTAGAAATGATACCCGATGATGATGAGCCGTCTCCAGAGACTCCCGATTTCACTACTCAACAACGACATCTGCAGCAATTTCAACAACCACATCCACAGCCCCAACAGCCACTCAACCAGTTCACACCTACGGGCCATTTGATACAAGGCGTATGCTATTGCTCTACCCAATCCAGTGGTCAGCAACAGCTTTTACCCACTGGCCAATTGATACAAGGAGTTTGTTACTGCTCTGCCTCTACCATTAACCAAAACATTTACAGTGGATCAGAAGTACCAAATGAAAATCAGCCAATACCACCGGTAAAGTTTCCATCTTCGGATTCAAATGAAGTTGATTATAAGGACCCAGACAACCCTATGAGTTTTAGTATGCGACTGCGGTCACTTACATCGAATAATTGATTTTTCCTTTTTAGCGTAGAGAAATTTTTGGCTTTTAGAACCATTTACCTACACTTAGAAAACTGTTAATAAAAATTTAAGAAAAAAAATCTTTATTACTTAACTTCCTACCGAGAAAAATCAAATTCTATAATCTTTGAAATTCTAATAAACTTTTTTTGTAAAAAACCATGCTTAACATGGTTAGGTCAACAGATAGGCCATACAGTGCAAATAAAGGAAGTACAAGCAATATTTATAACTATAGCAAACATAGAAGTTTGTTAAGGTTAAAAGTAAAAAAAATTAATTATTAGGCACTACCTAATTATTTTTGGTCAAACAAAATAAAGAGATGTCGAAATAAAATAAACAAATGAGATAAAAAAATTAAAACCACAACCTTATAACGTAACTTACCAAGCTTTTTACTGTATTTAAAAGAAATTTTGTGTGTGTATTTGATTTGTTTTACACAATAAATAAATATATATATATATATACAGGGTGAGTTTCTTAAAGTGATCCAATAGCTAACTTTTTTATTTTAAATGTGACAGTATACTTCTTATGGGGGACCCCTTTTACTTTTTTATTTTAGTTTAAAATATGTATTTCACTTTTCAAAAATTCCCGCCATTTTTCCAATATGGCGGAAAACTTTAAAATTTCTTATGGAACACCCTACATTTTATGGTGTTTTTGAAAAGTTTACGTTATTTTAAGACTTTTTTATTCTGTGTCTTTTTTCTCTAAGCCTAACAGTTAGGGAGTTAGAGGCAATTAAAGTTCATTTTTAGTCCCATAAGAATAACATGGGGCAAACTTTATCTGCCCATATCTCCAAAACCATTGATAAAAATAAAAAATACTCAAGAATAAAAACGTCTTAAATTGATGTTTTAAGAATATTTTTTTCATAATAACAATAACTTTTTTGAAAATTTTATATTTTGTCCGCCATATTGGAAAGAAGATAATTTATGCGTAAATGATCATTTTTATTAGTGAAATGTTCTTAAAACATCAATTTAAGACGTTTTTATTCTTGAGTATTTTTTATTTTTATCAATGGTTTTGGAGATATGGGCAGATAAAGTTTGCCCCATGTTATTCTTATGGAACTAAAAAGGAACTTTAATTGCCTCTAGCTCCCTAACCGTTAGGTTTAGAGAAAAATGACAAAGAATAAAAAGTCTTAAAATGACATGGAAATTTCAAAAACACCGTAAAATCTTGGGTGTTCCATAAGAAATTTTAAAGTTGGCCGCCATATTGGTAAAATGGCGGGAATTTTTGAAAAGTGAAATACATATTTTAAACTAGAATAAAAAAGTAAAAGGGGTCCCCCATAAGAAGTATACTGTCACATTTAAAATAAAAAAGTTAGCTATTGGATCACTTTAAGAAACTCACCCTGTATATCGTGTAAAACAAATCAAATACACACACAAAATTCACACAAACTGTATATATATATATATATATATATATATATATATATATATATATATATATATATATATATATACATACGTACAGTGTGTTCATTTTTTATGCTCACCGTTGGGATCTCGCAAACTATAAAAGTTGCAGGAAAGGTCAAAGCAAAGTAGTGCGGAATTATAAGCTGAACAAAATTATGTGTAAAAATCCCAGATATTTCCACTGGTTCGTTCGCTATGCTCGAAAAACTGTTTTTTGCTCAAAACTTCTTTTGCTTATAACTTTGTTATTTGTTGAAATACAAAAAAACTTTTTAGATAAAACTTTACTGAAATTTTACGTAGATTCTGAATATTAAAATTAAAATTTTTTACTTCAAACGGTTTTTGATATATTTTAGACAAGTTGATTATTTGCAAAGCAAGTATGTATTTTTTTATCATCATAAAAAAGAAATAATTTTTCTGATCACGAAAATACCAAATATGGCGTATTTATTAATCATAATAATTATTTTATTATAAAAAATGTGATTAATAAGCAACCCTGAAATGCTAAAAATGAGGATTCTTCTATCATTTCGGTGCAACAATGGTGTAAATCAGCTGTTTTTAATCTTGTGTTTCATATTTTGTTGCTTACATTGTTGATCAGCTGTTTACCGGCATCCGCGGTTCCCTTGTAACAGCTGATTTATACATTTATTAACATATTATGCAACTGCGGTGTACAATAGTGAAGAACTAAGTTGACAGAAGAATAGTTTTCATCACACTGTACGGGAAACAGCTATATTCATCACCAGCTGAGAGTGTAGAAAAACCGTTTTTCCTCTCTAGAGAGGGAAAATCAGCTGTTTGCGAAGTGGAGGTTAGGTAAGTGAAATAAGCTGTTCTCAATAATGTAATCAGCTGTGTAAAACAGAATCACTGTTTTCATTGTACTGCGGAAATCAATTGAGCATCCATCGGTGGTTTCTTAAACTTGCATTGTTTAATTAATTACTATTATTAATTATCTACAGTGTGATGAAAAATATCGTTCATAACTAGAGTAGAAAGTGTTATTCCGTGCCTTGATCGAAATTCCGCGCTCGGCTAAAGCCTCGCGCGTAAACTGGATCTCGGCCCGGAAAAGACACTTTCCACTCTTGATATGAAATATACTATAATGTGCTCCTAAAACACATGCTTGGAAATATTCTTCCTAGTAGATTAAATGTGACGTTTATGGCCAATAGGGAAGATCTTAAGTAAGTTTTTACAATACTGATATTTTACCAGGGGACTAGGGCTACTAACCTAACCTAAGACTGGGTTAACGACTGGGTTTACTAGATTCCTAAAGCTTTTCATGAATAGTTTAACATTATCCAATCATTTTAATAGCTTGAAATGTTGTAAGGGAGGATTTCCTTACTGAATTATAATTATTGTAACTAAGTTTCCGGTGCTCAAATTGCGAATTCTGTAATATATTTCTTTTTGGTTGTGAGAAACTCGCTTGCAGTACTATTATGTGAAAATAAAATACTAAATTGTCTTTTTTCCAAGCTCTTTAAAATCATGTTATATTGTATTATATTATTGTGAATTTAATTTATTGAATGGATTCAAATCTTTATTTTTACTTCATTTCAACATATTACTTACTCATAAAACCAATTATGTTTTTGATTGAACAATAACAGCCATTGGAAATTCACTATTAATTTTTAGTGATAGTACGTATGGTAAAAATTTCAGACTCATAGACTTGCTGGGTTTTATTTTAATGTTACCTAAGTGTAATCACATTGTGATGAATTGCATTGATGCTGAAAAACAGCGGTGCTCCCCTTAAAAAAGAAGTACAAGGATTATTTTCGAATTATGTTTTGGGAGTAGAATTTCGGTTAGAAGCCCAACCTATGTGCGGTAACATTATTTTAGATGTTTCATAGAATGGTTACAAACAAAAAAAAAAAAAACTATTTCGAAAACTGCTTTATAAACACCAATGAAGAGAGGGAATAACTGTTCGGATTTCTCACATTCATACCATTTTCCCATACCGTTTGTGACTTTACAGTAAAAGAAAAGTAAAGACCAGTTTAACAATATACTAATTGTGTTTTTGTTTAATTTTTATTATTATTTATTTATTTATTTTTGGTTTCCAACATTATAATCCAGTTTGCATATTTATATAAACTAGGGCTCCCCTGCTGGTCAAAATTCGACCAAAAACTAAATTAATCTTGAACATATCCTATACTATATAATGAGACCAATGTCTGAAGGGATGTGTGTTCCACGATCTCGAAATCTAGCAGGTAGAGTTTGCTTAACCTTTGCATTTAAGAGTGTTTTGGTCCAAAAATAAGTTTAGAAACAGCCTCAATCCCAGAAAAAATCCAATTTTGTCTAAATTTAAGTTTAAAAATTGTAATATTTAATATTGGTCTTATGGGTTGCTATTTTGGTAACGAAATAACTACAAAAGGTATACAATAATAAAGAAACAGTAATGTTAAGTAGACCTTTTGAAACAACTGTTAACTGTGAAGAGGTATAGTTGGTTGTTGGTGGAAATTGAATAGCTTTATTACCATGACACTATATCAAAACTGAATTAAAACCAAGCAGGCAAGGCTCGGTTAACCTGATACTTAGATTTAAATGTTCATAACTGTAACATCTGTTTTTCTTGATTTGCTAGCATTTGTTATCAGCTGACAAATGAATGAATCAATTGCCCATCTTCCATAAGAGTAACATTGAAACTCTGAAAGCCTGAAGGGCCTAGGCCCGTTGGCTGGCGTGAACTAAAGAGTGATTCTGCTCATTTACAGGACACCACCTTTCTAACGGTATGAGCGGTTTTCTCCTCACAAGCTGAGAAAAAAAGGAGGAAAAGAAACCTGATTGCCTATTAATATGTAGATTTTGTGACTTCCTTCAAGATAATTATTGACTATGAAATAAATATTAAGGTTCTTGAAACTAGTTTTTGAAGAGGTGTGAGATAAGGCGAAATACTGTATTGCAGGCAAAAGTATAACAGTATGACACTGAATTCAAAGTACAACAAGATGATTAGTGCAATAAAAATAAATATGATAATCAGCCATATTTAATAAATCTATAAAAGAAAAAAAAAGTTATAGTTATAGATGGTGACTTCTCTTCCTTAGACACTCTAGAAAACTAATTTACTTTTTATATGCACTGTACGAAGGTTTATCTAAATGTGTTTGTTAATTTCAAAACTGTTAGTGTTGCTTTAAATAATTTTAAGTAACAAAATAAGTAGATATTGTTGTGATTTTTTTTACGAATTTAGTGCTATCCAGTGTTTAATACTGTATTGTTGTTTAAATTGGACACTGGACACAACAAGTTAGTTTATAGCTGCTTTTTGGACAAACCAACGGTCCGGTTGACTTGCGAAGTTGCTCCATTATTCAGGCTCGAGCCTTTGTTATTCAGATCTCCATCTATATGAAATGCTTGAAGTTCATGTGGCTCATCCATTGAAAACCAATATACTGTAGTCCGTCAAAATATTTGTTTCACTTAAGAGACTTAATTTTTTCTCTTTGTCAAATGAAAAATAGACGATAGCTCGTCTATTTTAGTTTCACTATGCAAACATCAATAGTGTCAGTTAAAAAGCATCTTTTTCGTATACTGAACAACAAAATGTAGAATTATCTTACTCAAATATGCTCATTAATCACCATAATGCGCAATGTAGGCTAAAGCTGTACTAATGACTCAAGTCAGTCAAAACAAATCGAGTATTGCATTACGGGACTGTTGAGGGGTCAGGAAATCAAAGGTCCCATCCTCAAGTAGTCCCCTACCGGGTTTGCTACCTCTCCTATAGCAGACGCTTGTAAATAGGAATTGGTTCTCTTTGTGACGTGTTTGATTTGTTTATGTGAATTCAGTGGTAGGATTAATTGACGGTGTTAAAGAGATTACTGATTATTTTAGTGACTTATGAGATTAAACTACTGAAAAGAGTCGTCAATTTTTTTACCAAAAATGATGAAAATACTTTGTTGTTTATTAATCAAACAATCAGTAACATAAAACTTTTTATCAAACAGGGCCCTAGTATTAATTTTTTTTCTAAAATGACATAGAGATGAATCTTTTCGACCATTATTAAAGGCGAAGCGGATTTTTTAAAATTTAACATGAGTCTTAGGGAATAAAAATCCAATACGGCTGGTACTGCAGACTTAATTGCAGAAGGACTTAAATGAACACTATAACTTACTTATTTTATTGCCAATATATAAACAGAAGTAATCTACTATCTAACTATTAAGAATCATCAATAACTATTGTACTTAAAGATAAATAGATCATTATAAAAGTTAAGTATCTAATTAAGAGGGGATTAAGGAGATATACCGATTATTTTGAATGCTCAATCAAGTGGCCATTGCGGTAACTACCGGAATACGGTTGATCACATTGTTGCACAACAATTCTGTGGTCTCGCGCGTCAAACATTCACCTTGCAGTGCTTCACCTGCTCCCATATTTTGTCTTTATTTAGAGTCCGATAATAGTGAGTGAGGTTTTATATAAAATATTAAGAATTGGGCTATTTGATTCGCTTTAGGATTGTTTAGTATTTTAAATCTATACTTAGCCATGATGGTCTAAACTCGGTCTAAATTCGGTCAACTTTCAACCATCATAGCATAGTGCAAATAAATAGCCAAAGACTTTACCTTTGATTTAAAACCTCTCTTACTTTATCGGACTTTAATTGAAGCCTTAAAGAAGGAGCAAGTGAAGTACTACATGACGTTCTGGAAGGAGCTCTTTCACCCCCTTTAAAAAAATATATATCTTAGATCTTAGAACTCAATTTGCATACATAGCGAATAAACCACCCAATACCGCCATTATTGAAAACCTTATAAATGTCACGAGGAAGACACAACCACCACAGTTTTCCTCGATTATAGCAAAGCTTTTGATTGTATTAGTATTTATGACTTACTTTTTTTATTTTATTACTTACAAGATGACTTTCTTCTTAAAAAGCTTAAGAACGTGGGTGTAAAAGGTACTGCAGGAGGATGGTTCAAAAGTTAATAAACAGATAACAAGCAGTAGAGGTCAAGAACCTAAAAAAAGGATGTCTCTGTGGGCACTATATCTCCATACTAGCCATACGCAAATCAGGAGATCCCAAGGTTTAGTGGGGCCTGCCTAATGCATATTCTACACAAGTGCATATTCTTGAAGACTACTGTAGTACAATCATGTATGCAGACTATACCACACTGTTTCTAAAAAACCGCCACTGATCTAGGAATACAATATTTAATTTCTTTGGGAATGGCATAACAATATTGTCATGCAAACAGTATTTTCTTCAATGAGAAGAAAACCCAATAGTTTATCACTGGGACTAAAAGAGATTTGGTTGCATTACTGCCAGATGTATCGCATGTGTCACAAGTGAGATCTTTAGGATTAGTGATGGATGATAAGCTTACCTGGTGTGACCACCTAAAGTTGACCAGTAAACTCAGCTCGACTTTGTATATGCTACAAAGACATCAACACATATCTATTATGAAACTAAAAAAGAAGTGTACTTTGATTTATTTGAAGCACATGTCCTTTATATTGCGGTATGAGGTAATTTCTCTATAAAAACACAAAGGGGATCCTAGTTCTGACATGTAGGGAGCTAAATCCTACCCTGACAGAAGACTTTAAAAATTTCCACTGTGAGAAGAAGTTATATACAAAAAAAATTATATATAATCGCATGGATACATCATCGCCTCTTCTACACAGTGTATGAATTTGGAAACTGGACACACTATGTTTAAAAATACAGACTTTCAAATCTTGTGTATTAGTTTTAGTGACACGTTTACTGTTCTTAATGAATAATGTAAATAAAGAATTATTGTCTATTGTCCATTGTTCCATCCACTGAGTACACAGTCACCAGGCCGAGAACTGACCTCCATTTTGAGTGAGCTGCATAAATGAAACAAGAGCTTCTAAAAAGATGTATCTAGTTTTCCAACATAGTTCCAAGTTAATCAACTTGGGAATCAAGGAAATAATTAAAAAATCATGAAAATTTTCTCAAGAATTTATTGTGGATTAATAGACCTTATATCTTATTGATTTTAACGTTACCTATATCTGAAACTTAACAGTATTAAGTTGGACAACTATCAAGGTAAATAAAACAGTGTATTTAAGGTGTTTATACATGTTACACCATCCCAAACCAAAAACCATTTAAACAATTAATAATATATACATTATAGTATGACAAAATAATATCTTAATATATATCACTAATAAAGAAACAACAATAAATTTTAATCTTTATAAAAAAACCTTTCAATCAATTAGGAAAGAACCTATTGAACCTTAATACGTTTAAAAAGTGATTTGACTCGGCGTTGTTTAAAAGTAACTTACCAAACTAATGTATCCTTCAGTTTCAAAATTGGCAATCAATCAAAAAAGTTTTTGGTTATATTCAAAACTTAAATTTAATAAACGAAGTATAGAGACATATTTTCATCAATTTTTTCATATCTCATATTCTTATAATTACTTATTTTATAAAAAATAATATAATAAGCATTTTGTGTCAAAAGTCTTTGGCTATATTTGGTTTTGTGGTTTATTGTATACAAAAAAGTTACTCATGAAGTATTAAAATTATAGAAAATACTATTGGTAAAACAGTTTTTTGCTTTACTAGGTTTCTGTTGCAACAAGAAAACATTATATTATTTTATGAAATACATTGATTGAAAATAAAAAAGGCGGCGAATGATAAATGAAACGCCGTAGCAGTTAGAATGTAATTAATTTTGTATTGAAATGTAACTCCCTTTCAACTGAAAGTAATTGATTTCGTGCTACTTTCTTGAGTTTTCTCTTGAGTTTTCCATTGCAAAGACTTAAAAATTAATCCGTCATTTAAGTTATAGTGAAATTTTGAAAATTTTATGTTTTTGGTCTTATTAACCTCTAAACGTAATATTTATAAAATCGTTTTCAAAATTTCCGATCGGTAACTATAGCAGTATGTTAGTAAATATTCTTTAAAAAATAAACCATATTATTAAATAAATTAATAAAAATGTGTTTATTCCAGAACAATTGACAATGTAAGATTGTTGTTCTCTCTATTAAACCAAAATAATAAAAAAAAATACAGTACTTAGATTGCCAGTTAGGTTGACAGCTGTTAATCTTACATAGTTATTTATTTATTTTTTATTATTTTTTATTTTAACATTGAGCTTTTGGCTGAAGATTGTGCTCATCATCAGTGGACAAAATATATCAAACATAACAACATATTTAACTAACAAAACAACAAATGATTTGTTTCGTTTTACAAAATATTTCTTTTATTGCTATTGATTGTTACTTATTATTTGAGCATCTTTGTTAAGTAAGAGCATCTCGTATATGATTATTTATAGTTAATTGCTGTTGTGGTTTTTTTTTTTTTTACTTCGCATGATGCACTTTTTTTTAATTTATTTTATAGCCTACTGACTCACATATGTTGGCCTCACCAAGTAGACTTACTTATCGATGAGTTCGCTAGAGCTAAATATGAAAAAAAAAATAATCAAAGTACAAAGACTCTCCTTTGGTGTGGCAGAATACTGTGGGCGTAAGAAACAATCTAAAAACTAATAAATGTAAATATGCGAAATGTTTATTAGAAGCTCTAAACAAAAAACATACAAAAATAACAACTAATAAAACTATGCAAATAATAACAATAATATTGTAACAAACATTACGTAATATAAGAGATCAGCACATTTTTTTCTTTAGAGAATATACTAGTTGCTTCCCAGTCTCTTACTCTACGTTAAATCCCAGTTTGTGTTTGTGAAGTTATGTCTTATGTTGTCACAAGGATGGATTGTGATTATGTCTGTTTGCTGGTTACTTTTCATGGTTACTTTTGCTGGTTACTTTATTTTGGATTGACATATTCCAAAAGTAAAAGGTGGCCAGTATGTGTGTTGTATTAAAAATCTTTGCGACTTGTTTGTTGCCTAGGGAAAAACTTGTTTGAAAAGCTCTATTCAATGTTGAGATCTAATGTCGCATTAAGTAATCTTTAGGTTGTATTACATGTTACCGTGGTTAGCTAGGCCGTAATGTATAGGCTATCTAACCGTCGCAAACTATAACGCAACCTAAGGATTATTCGATGCAGGTATTCAAACCACTTTAAGATTGTACTTTATGTCACAATTATTACAATTTCCGTATGACAAGACAAATATTAATAATGCTTTAGCATAAGAAAATTATTAACAAACATTAAAAATATACTAAAAAATATTAGGAACTATAGATATGTTTTTAGTAATTTTGACATTTTCTTATCTCATTGTACACTTTGTGATTGTTTAATAACAGGCTTTGATGAATTTAGTACCAATGTAGTCCACCCCGTAAAAGTTAGCCTCTAAACCTGCAACCGAAACCTCCATTCTCTATTCTAATTAATTCTATAATAATTATAATGTTCATACCACATAGCTATCATGAAAAAAATTTGAGCCTCTAGGCCTTATTGTGTGTGCTTTTCGGTAAAATAAAAAAAATGTCAACTGGTGTGAACCAGAATAAACCTTTTCCGTCTGAGAAAGTAGGACACAGTAGGAATCCCTACAACCGATACGGCGAATGCTCGTGTTTATAATGGACAATGGCTTGTGGAACTTGTAACGTTTCTGTTGAATTTGCTTTTGATATTCAGTCACATTAAAAAAGTACGGTTTGTACTTTTTCCCGTACTTTGTTATGGAATTAAATATTTCTAAATTTTATACTTATTAAACTTACCAAGCAAAGTTATTAAATGTACTATAAAATACTTGTTTTGCTTTGTTTTACTAAGTTCAATCATTCTTAATTGTAAGTTTTTCAATTAAAATAAATTTACAGTAAAATATTATTTAATCTCATTTAATCAATGAATATTTTTGTTTGAGTAAAACCGTATTTTTTATGATTGCTTGGAATTTGCCAATATAAGGTTGGCAATTGACCACAGAAAAAAACTAATATATTCTAACTGGGTAATCTATTGTTTAACATTATTGAAAAAGATAATAGCGTACTTTAAAATATTTTTACAGATGTTAAAAAAATTTTAATTAAAAATACAATATGATCATGGACGATTTTACATTTAAACTATTTCACTCATGATTTATTCTTTTTTCGTCTATTTCACCGTTATTCTATAGTTGTTTTTTTCTTCGTTTTTTATGTCTACGCCAGAGGCATTGTTAAGAGATTGTACAATTTACATTAAAAACTTTTAAGGGAAAGCGGTCCAAACCCATCCAAGTCTATAAATCAATCGAGGTTATTATGGGCTGAAACGGGCAATACCAAGAGGATATTAAGTTTACTTTAGATCGTACAATACCAGGCTTTACTAGGTCACCTACAAGTTAATGATTTCGCAGTTCAATGAACAAAAATTTCCTATCAAAATAATTACAAACTGGCTTTTCAGTCCCAAATCCATTTCTGTTAATACCTGAGCATTTTATGAAGCTTAGTGATTAGTGACTAGGAAGCTCAAAACCCGGTCGACCGAAGAACCATCCATCACTGATATCAGGTTACAAAATGTAGGAGAATGATGTGTATGATGAATTGTGGAACTTCTTTAAATACATAGGTCCCTCTAGGTGTTGAACTGAAAATTATAAGTTGTATTGGCTTTGGCACCTGTATGCAAACAATTACTAATTATACTAATTATTAAATACTCGTATTATGGCTTTACAGTCGCACTCTTTATTCTTTAAATTTATATTTAAAATCCTCTTAAAAATATATTTTTTTTAGTTTCAAAAAAAAAATTTGTTTAATTTTACTAAATTTTTTAAATCTCAATTCTAGTCCTACAAAGTATTATTCTACTTTTAATAAATAAAAATAAAACAAATAAAAATCTTTATCAGGTTTACAATAATACTCGTATGTTATGAAATTAATAATGATTAATTTTCTAAAAAGTGTTATATTTTTTGAATGCTAATATGAGATTGGTTTTATAGTTGCTATTTAGCATAGCATAAGTACTAAACATAAATCTATTTTTAGAAACTGAAGTATGGAAAATAATACTGTTGCTATTTTAAGATTTAAATAAAAACAAAAACCATCAATTAAAGATTTTAAAAACAAAATTCTTTATTAGATTCATATATATTATATCAAATAATATTGAAACGATTTTAATTATTTATATTTTAGTCTACAAAAATTTAAATATTAACAAATATAAAAATAATTAAACAAGTATTACTGTGATCGAATCCAATTCATTACCAATGTTGGTGATCGGAATCCTGTCGGAAAATTGCATTTAATTTGCATTGTTGAGCTATTATTCGTCCATTTATTGTGATACACGATTACCTGCATTATCAAAATCAGGTTAGTCTGTTAAAGTATTTGATATAATGTTATTTATAACTTGTTATGTTATGTCTACATTCAAAGACCTATAAGATTAATTTCTTATGTTTTCAGTTATTACTACTTGTCATTATTATTCCGGACTATCTAATAAAAAAATGACCACCATTTTTTAAAACCATCGTTAGAACCATATTTGGAATGATGTTGTTGTGTTGTTAAAAAATAAAGTAAATAAAAAAATAAAAAGTAATAAATAAATAAATTTAAAAAATAAAAAAATTTTAATGAATTACAACACTAAAACTCTATTTTTACAAAATGTTGTAATTGGATCCAAAATCAATATTGAAAATCGATGGAGTGATGATTGGGTTTGTCAAAGTTCTTTTATCATAATGCTGTTTTTTCTGTTTTGGTCCAAGTTTCCGCTTACCATCTTCATATTAATTAATAATGCTAAAATAACAACAAGTTTACGTTAGATCGTACAATACCAGGCTTTACTAGGTCACCTATTAAACAAATGTTCATAAATAAAAGAATTAATTACAGGAAAAGTATTCTTCCAAAGATTATAGGGGTCAATCACTTTTTGAGTATGAATATACTTTTAATTATGAATATATACACCAAACAAAATGTAATTTCGTATTTTTACACAAGATACTTCAATAACACTTAAACAACTTTTTTTTATTAATAATCTGAAATCCTTGATAACATTTGAATTATAAATTCTTTTTCATAAATTTCTTATTAAATTATTTAAATAGTTGAGAAAAAGAAATTTCAACTCTAATCAGAATATAAAATAAAAATAATCAATTGAGAAAACGGATAAATTTATAGTTATAAGAATGATTCAATATAGTTTTATAAATAGAGATTCTAGTCAGAAAGTCGTCGATTTGTATTCGTTGTTAAATAAGAATGGATGGTTTCAGAGATTGGATAAAGTGCATTATGAATGTAAATGGGCGGAAAGTTGTAAAATGTTTGCCCATCTCGCGACACACGCTCGGCTAGCACTCTACGCACTCGAGTTACAACCCAGAGTTATCTCTTTTTCTTACGTCGGAATGGATTAAATTGGCGATGTTGCAGTTATAAAGTATTTTAAATCTAATTGCCTAAAGATCAACTGGATTTTTGGTTGAATTTCGACCAGTGGGTGGTCTTTTGTTTAAAATAAATGTATTAAAAAGTTTTTTGCGTTTTTTTTTTATTGTGATTAAAAGTATAGTTGCTCAGTATATGACTTGCATATAAATTCCTATTTCAGGTGCGACGAAAAGCTACTATTTAATAGTGATATGAATTTGTATTAGCCTTATCATTCACAGCCGTAGCTGATCTTTACTCCTCTGATCTCTCCTCCTGAGAGTGAGTGTCTCCAGCCCAAAGATGGCCACATGACCCAGGTCATCAAACCATACTCAAACCATTGTTTCCCAATCAAACACTTGGTCTTATTTTGGTTTTACAATCTGTGAACGTGGAGTCAACATTGTGCTATTGCAGAAGTATGGCTCTTAAAACTACAGACTAAACCATCAAGACTTCTCATTGTGTTTCGTTTAGCTAAAATTTCAGTCATAAATCTTTGTTTAGGGAGAACATTTTTATCAGTTATCAAATACATTTGATTTTACTTGTATTTTACAACACACTGGAGAGTGAGCGGAACACTATCTCGCTCGTTGACAGTTATATTTTAGGAAATTAACACGAGCGAATATGCAAGTAAAAGGTAGTTTCATTAAATAATGTGAGCAGTATATTTATGGACTCTTTGAGTGGCAACAGATTTGACAATAATCTATCAAGAACAATATATTGATGTAATATCTATCAAGAACATGTTTTAAAAATCAATAAGCAATGAGTGATTTATGATCTTTTAAATTAAGTTTATCGGGTGTTTAGAAGTTTTAGGTTTTGATTGATAGCTGCATTTTTCACTGATGGAACAAGAATCTCTCATTTCAACAATTGAAGGAAAGAGTAAAAAGTCTTAAATTATTACTCAGTAATTAGAAGTTTTTAGTTTTTTAATTTAACACAGAAAGTTAGTTAATATAAATTTTGTTTAAAGGCTTAGGCTCTCAAGGTTCTTTCTTTCCTGAACTGAGTTTCTGTAAACGTTGGATTGCTTAATTTATTTTTATAATTTAATCCAAGGTAGGTTTAAAATATCTCTAAACTAAATGTACAAATGTAAACAAATGTTAGACGTGTTAGTAAGATAACCTTTTTGGATATCCTTAGTCATCCTTTATTTATTGATGGTAATTATTTCGAGTAATCGTTATGGTTTACTGTTTTTTTGTTGCGTTTCCTCGTCAATATTAATTTTTCAAACCATTTACAATGCTAAAGTGGGGGTTAAAGGTCTCCTCTCGGAAAGTCATGCAGAGCTTCGCCCACTCCTATTTAGAACCTTTATTTAAGTCTGGTAAATGTTAGAGTGGTTTTAGATAAATAATAAAAACTTTAAATAAATAGGTATTGGGCTATTTGATTTTAAAACCATACTAACCAACAGTGGTTACAAAGTTGATTAACTTGCTTTAGATCATTAATGTTATTGTTTTTAGACCATTATAGATTAATTTGGAATCGAAATATACAGTGTGTAAACCCCCCCCCCCTTGAATTTTGTTTGTTTGTCGAGATAAATCAAAATCCTTTTTGGAATGATAGTAACTTAACACAAAGGATCTTTTCACGTTTGTATCGACCGCTTTGAGTCATGTCAGGGGGACGGCCCGAAAGGAGTCATAAGAAATTCTAAAAATGTAAGCATGTAGGTTTATATTTACATAAAATTAAAGGTATCACTTGGCAGAGTACAATGCTGCAAACTAGATTTCAATTGGATGACCGCGGCGGAAATGGTTATCGAACAAAGTACTATTTATTAAAATAAAATGGGTAAAACTTAAAAAAAAATGAAAAAACTCAATCTTTGGATTTCGCGTTTGTGACTTATTACTCCAAATACAAAGGTGTTTAAAATGATTATTATTTTAAGTAGACTAAATAAGTTTCAACTTTAACATCCTTTAAGGGACGTGCATTGGAAGGCTTACAGGAATTCTGCTTTGGCTTCTGTCAAATCATACATAATTTTAACCACATTTGCATTTTGAGTAATGAGCCACAGACCCGACATCAAAAGGTTGAGTATAAAGAAAGCTATTTCATTTTTAAATTTTGTCCATTTGATTTCAATGAATACTTTGATTGCCTACATTTTCGTCGCGGTCATACAATTAAAGTCTTGTTTTGCAGCATTGTACTCTGCTAAGTGAGACCTTTAATTTTATGCATATATCAACCTATGCTTGCATTTAAGATTTTTTTCTGATTCCTGGCGGGCAGTACCCTTGACATGACTCAAAATGGTTGATAAAGTGAAGAGGTATTTTGTGTTAAGTTACTTCATTTCCAAAAATATATAAATTTATCTTAAAAAATAAAAATATTAAGATAGTAGAATTTTTTTACACACAAATAAAAAATAAATAAATAAAACGTGTGTTGCCTAGTCTTTATATTTTATTGAAAACCTCTCTCACATCTATCGAAATTAAAATATAGGCACTAAATAGGAGCTGGTGAAATTAGGTTTCATTGTAAATTAAAACTTTTAAACCTTAAAACTTTTACCTCTTCGTTACAGGCTATCAAATAACCATAAGTCGTAAGCAATGACATATTATTGAAACATTACTTTCTATTTTAGTGTTAAACTTTAATTATATTAGAGATTGGTATGAATTTTACAATTAACTGTTTTAGGCAACTGGTCTGGTATGAATATCAATACTCTTAGAATATATTGGTTGGTTTTAATCATAATAAACGGAGCGTCTTCTTCGGATGAGGTAAGTGGCAATAATCATTTAGGATAGACTTTTTATAGAGAGGCAGGAAAAATTTTATTAGGGACACAGGTGGCCAGCCTGTAGTGTGAGAATCCCTTAAAAACGGGTTTACCCACCAAAAACCCTCCTCTTCTCTTTGGGATTTAGATATCCTAAATCTAAATTCTATTCATTAGGACTCTTAGGACTATACCTGCAATTGTTTATCACATTACATGGATAAAGAGCATTAAAGTATGAGTGAACAATGTTTTTGAATTTTTAAAATGTTTGAATAGTCTGTTACAATTATGCTGTGTTATAGCGGAAAACTATTTTAGGCTTTGTTTTTATTAAAAAGTTTATGGTAAAACCGTTTTATAATTTAAATATGGTAGGGAAGTTTGAATTTTACTACGTGCTTAAGGATTAGAAGTCTAACTGAATAAGTCTATTTCATATCTTCATATTTAACTTTTGTAAGCCATAAAAACAAGCTAAAATGAAAAGCTAAAAACTGCTGTTAGGTATTGCTTGCTAAAGTTCTTTTTTAATATATGAAATGTATTATTTTCAATCATCTTTTATACAACATACCCATCACCAACATAGCTAACGTTGTGTCGCGATTGGTGCTAAGATTAATTGAAGATTGAAATACAAAACCATTACAAGCTTCACGCTGAAAACAACACATTGAGAAACAAACACAGAACAAAATTCACTCACATTGCACGATATACACAAAGTTTCGCAGAACAAAAAATGAAAAAAAAACTTTCTGTGATTTCATGAGTCGTATTGACGAGTTTTTCGGTTACGCAACCAACCCAATTGTCCAATCCCTACTCAAAAACGCGGAAAGTTTTTCATTGTTTTGTTCCAGGAAACCTGGTGTATAGCGTATTAGATATGTGAAATTTGATCTATGTTTGTCTTCGTGTTTTGTGTTTCAATCTCCCAACACCGATTTCAAGTCTATCACATCATATATTTTAATGGGTTTTCAAAAAGAAAAAATGGTATAGTATTATACTCCTCATGTACTAAATAATTCAGTGTAATTGTAATTGTTATTCTTTCAGAAAAATGAGTTCAAAGAGACTGATAATATAGAACCTCGATTCCTGATAGGAGCAGGTAGATGGTTATATGGGAAAATAACTGGTCGGACGGAGCCACCTGCTGAGAAACAACTCGTACAACTAGAAATGACATCTGATGATGATGAGCCATCTCCAGAACATCTAGATCTCACTACTCAACAACCATTCCTGCAGCACCTTCCACAATCTCAAGAGCGATTCGACCTGCTTACACCTACGGGTCACCTGCTAAAAGGGATTTGCTACTGCTCTGCCCAAAATACCAACCTATCCGGTGGTCAGACAGCTCCTCAGCTGTTACCCACTGGTCACTTAATACAAGGGTATTGTTATTGCCCTGCTCTTAACACTAACGAAAACATTCACAGTGAATCTGAAGAAGACCCGATGGGTTCAGAATCGTCTGAAAACCAACCATTTTCACAGCCTCAAGAGAGATTTGACCAGCTTACACCTACGGGTCATCTCATAAAAGGAATATGTTATTGCTCAGCCCAAAATATCAACCCCGGTCAGCCTGCTTCACAGCTCATACCTACTGGTCACTTAATACAAGGATATTGTTATTGTCCTGCTCTTAACACTAATGAAAACATTCAGAGTAAATCTGAAGAAGTCAAAATAGGTCAAGTGCCGCCTGAAAATCAATCTGTACCACCGGTAAATCTACCGTCTTCAGAAGTTGATAACACAGACTCCAATAATGACCAAAACATTCTAAGTGAATCTGAAAAAGATGCGATCGGTCAAGTGCCTTCTGAAAATCAATCTGTAACACCGGTAAATTTAACATCTTCAGAAACTAACAGTACAAACAAAGACACAAACGCCAATGAAATTGATGATACACAGACAACCCTATGAGTTCTGATATTAAATATTGGTTAAATGAAATTAGTGGTTAAAGTGCCCAAAAGTTGGTTCTTTAAGCATATTGCTAATTCAAAGCATTTTGAAACATTTGAAATTCTGATATAACTTGTAATAAAAATAAGATAAATACATGGTTTTTTATTCAAACTTCCACCAAAGTAAAGCCAAATCATATAATTATGTATCTGTACTAAAACTTGTCATTAAAAGAAATATTTAAAGAGTGTGTTAATATTTGCTGTACTATATAAAATAGAAAAAAATACGCATAATGAAAGGCTCTTAGAAGGCAGGTTCTTATTCAATACGATAAATATTTAGTAGGTATTCCGGTTTCATAAAGAATTCTTCAACTAAATCCACCCCAATTCTATGCTTTTTTATAAACTCTTTTTATTGTAAGTAGTGGTAAAAGTTATACTTCAAAATGTATATATTTTTTGCTTTGTACCATAATTTTGTTCCCAACTGTTATATCTATTCATTAGCTCAGTATTTTAATCAAGAATTGTGACTATAGTGCTTAATAATAATACTATTAATTGAATATTTGGCTACAAACAAAAAAACTAAATAGAATTAAAAAATTAGTCCAATATTAAAACAGTATAATTTACTATAGCATGAAATGATTTTGATATAGTAAAAATTCTAAATTCTTAATCATTAAGTTTAACATGACCTTTTTCTTTGGCAAAATAAAAACAAGAAATGTTTAGTGACAATAATCTAAATAAATTTAAATAAATAAATGCTTTGCAAACTTATGGGAGTTCAAAGTTTCGATATCGGACGGATTTGACCTGGTTTTTGATAAATGTCAAATATGCCCCAGTTACCAATATGTAAAATATTTTCCCAAACGATTGAAAAGGTGACATAATACCTCAATACTAAATTGAGAACAACCCCACACTATTATAGCATCACTAACTGTCGTTCTTAAGAACATAATGTTTATTAATACTCATTACAGTATACCCAGTTTGAAATTAATAATTGGTAGGCTAGATAAATTTAGATACAAGCCGAAATAATAAAACAATTTTTAAATAAATTGTTGCAATTGATATAAATTATATTAGAGACTAGGGGGCCCGTGCAGCGCCATGCGCTGCATTTATTAGGGTAGGTACCGGGTGATCAAACCTTGCTCCAGCATGGTAATAAACCGAGTTACTTTGGAAATAAAAATTTAATTATAGTGAAAATTAGATAACACCATATTGGTGTTTCATCAATCGATCTTCATCACTACTTAATTCTCCAAATTCCCATTGTGATAGTGTTGAGATGGTTGTTCTTATACCGGTATCTCTTTAGGCCTCTGTCAAAACACTGTTATAAAATTTAGAATAAATTCACAGATTCTAGATCTAGATAGTTCAGCAAGCATAAAACATAAATGACAACAGAATAAGAATCAACATTTCATTACAGTTCATCCCGGTTGAGTTATGCACCACTCACTGCGGCTGTTTTTGTAGTACCGTTTTAGGTAGTCGTCGACATAGTGAATGAGTCCACATCACTATTTATAAAGAACTAAATCCTCTTTAACTTAATTTTCCATAGCATTAAAAAATTTAAATAAATAAATCACAACAATTAAGACAATCTACATCTTTGTGGGTGTGGTCCATCTTGTTTTTATGAGGCGATATTTATATTTTGGTTAAACATTTTCTTTACACAAACCATTTTTGTAATAAGATTGTTATTTATAATGGGGGTAAGAATTTTTTAATTTTGTCTTTTTTTAACGTAGTGTTTAATATGTGTAGCATTCTGCATTAAATTTTGTTATAGTATCATAGTTAACAAACAGGTTATCACACCGATAACCTATCCCTTTTCCTATAGTTCATCGCAGTCTGAAAACCCATGCACATAAATTTAGTGTTTTATTTTAATATTTGTTGAGTTTCGTTAGTGGTTCAATACCAACGGACAACCTAAATAATACCCATGCAAAAATCTCAATTTACAAACTTTCTTTTGTACAGAGAAATTAATTCGTCTAGGGTTAAGTTACTTAACCTATTTTTGTGCCCAAATACACGTAAATAAAAAGTTAAACTAAAATCTACCCGCTACATTTTCAGAAAAAGTTCAAACATCACAAAAAAGACACTCGTCATATTAAAGTATGAAATTTATTGTGTTGATATTACAGTACCACTAGTGGAGTGTAGGGGCAAAGGCCCCTAAAAATAAAAATGGTTATGTCTTCAAAAATAAGTTGCAATTTATCACCTCCTTGCAGTATTAGACCAATTGTATTTTTCTCAAACTGTAGTGTGAATTTACACGTTTGGGGTTTCTAATAAAATATTTCCCAATCTTGCCGAAACTTTTTGGCGGTATCAAATCAATAACTAACTAACTAATAATTTCCCCTGCATTAAAATACAGTAGTCTATTTTGTGGAAAAAAAATATTACACTATTATACTACTAAACGCGGTAAAAATAGTTTTAACCTTAAATATGTTCATGATGAGTTTGTAACTCAAATAAAAAATAGTTCAATACAACATAAGCCCATAAATACTGTACACTCCTTCACCCAGGACCTTATGTCCCCCCCCCCCATTCCCTCACACTCGCCGTGACCCCATGCCTCCTCGTGCTTCCGTTCCCTCTCCTAGCCCGTGTTTTCTGTATCCCCTACCCCCCAGGGGTCCAAGCAGCCCCCCTCTGCAGCCTCCAAGCTGTACCCTCTTGCCTCCTCATAACCCTATCCCCTTCATTCTCTCTTGCCCACATGCCCGCAGTTCTTCTCCGTGGCCCCCGTGCCCTCTATGTTCCTCATTCCTCCCCAATGCCCCCCATGCCCAACCAACTTCAGTGCCACCGACGTCTCTAGTAGGCCCCACCCCATGCCCCCATACCCCCTTGCCCCGTGCCCACCATTACCCTTCATGCAACCTATATCCCCAAGCCCCCGTAACCCCAGTGTCCCCGACAACCCTCGTGCCCCCATGCTCCCGCACCCGGGTACTCAAATGCCCACTTGCCCGCCCACCGTTCTTACCCGTGGTGCCCATGTCCTCTATGTCCCCCAAGTCTCCCCTGAGTCCCCATGTCCATCTGCCTCCCGTGCCTCATGCCAATGACGCCCCTAGTGCCCATTGTGCCTTCCAACCCCGCTCCGCCACTTGGGCATCTTATGTTTCCGCACCCCCATGCCCGACGTTGCTCCCCGTAGAAACCGTGTCCCCCATGCCCATTTACCCCTTCTGCCACCGACGCCCCTAATGCTACATGTGCCACATCACCCCCTCCACCACGTGCCCCAGTGCATCCCCATGCCTCCCCAGAGTGCTCCCTATGCCCCCACATCCATTTGCTTTTGTACAATTATGCTCGCCATTCCACCCTGTGTCCCTATGTTGCCCATGCCTCCACCGAGCCCCTCATGCCCTCCTGTCTCCAGTGCTACCGACTCGCTCCTGAATCAGTGGGGACCGATTCGCTTACGGAATTATATATATAGATTTTTTATAGTTCATTTCCAATTTTAAAACATTACAACTATGGGGTTATCTTAACTCAAAATATCTGCTCATTAACCAGCTGAGTTTATGATAAAACACTGGAAAATCTGCTTAAACACACGTGTAGATCTAAAAATCTTCTTCCCATTAGATTAACATTGGACCTTCAAGGTCCGTTGGGGCGAAGCCGAGGTAACTTTCGGGAATTCTGGTATTTTACCTTGCGTTCTTGGATCTCAAGCTTTAAAATGAGCCATCATACGTCACCCTATCTTTTTTCAAACTCGAGATATTTCATGGGGACCGATTCGCTTACGGAATTATATATATAGATTTGTATACAATTAATAGTTAAATTTCTTCTATTTAGCTATTAACATGTGTTTTCTGTTTTACTATCAACAGCTGTGTTATTTTCCAATTCAATATAAATTTTCCCATGTTAATCTTATGGACAAAAAATGAACGTTGAAGGCTTTTCGTGGGCTTCAAGATTAAAATATCAAAAAATCTAAAACCTTATTGCAAAACTACGAACTGAGACCATTCTTTTGACACCTCAAACTTTAAAATTGGTCCAGAAATGAGGGAGGAGTAGTGTTAACAAAAAAAGGGCATCACGTATTATACATATAGAATAGATATTTACAACTGGATTACCCTTATAGGTTAAAATAATTAAAAGATAATTACATTTATACGCTAATTTGTAAAAAACACATAATACATAAAGTAATACAAAAGCCTCAATTTTAAAACCTCAAGTGTTCCCTCTCCTTCTGTTAGTTGAATCATTCTCAAGAGAGATGTCATGGAATATCAAAAGTTATTTAACACTATCCTTGTAAAACTACTATAAATAAAACCAATAAAACTTGGGTAACGTAAACTAAGAGATACTGTGTATTATAAAAATCCCGTTTCATCAATAATGCCAATAATGACTATTTGACATTATTAACATTGGCCAAATATCTATATTCTTGTTAAACAAACTGCTTTATCTATCAATAATTGTTATTGCTGAAAAAATTTGATTTCCAGTCATTTCGAATCTTGTAATGTTATTAATTTCATAATCTGCTCGTCTTTGCAAACCCCTAACTTGAACTTTCAGAGATATATTGGGAAAGCTACCATCGCCATATTTATGCTTGCCTGGCATTGTGAAATATCCATTATGCATTTCTTTAGTAGCAAATAACTATTATCCATCCCTTCTTACGATTTTTAATGATACATTCAAACAAAGTTTGTCATACTAGATATTGAATTTAAAAAATATATCAAAAACTCAAAGATTCATCCCTTACGCTATCTGGGGTCAAGTCGAAACTCTGAAACTTAAAGCAATTGAGTTCTAACCAGTTTTATTTTTAGTGGCATAAAAGGGAGAATTTCCTTCAGAAACACACGATGACCCTTGTGCTCAATGTATGTAGATGGTACTAATAGGTCTACTGTGTGATGAAAAAAGTAAATATATATGTTTTGCTTAAAATGTCGAGCTGTACCACAAGATTCTTGACTTTTACTGCTTTTAAGAATAATACAAAAAAGTTTCCAACATAGTAAACATATGTAGTAAAATATCGCTAAAAGCCTCGCAGAGAGCACAAGATGTATTCTTATTCCAATTTCCCACCAGTTACATTTCCATCGGAGTATTTTCGATAACGAGCATACCCCTCGGGGAGTTCCGAATGTAGCAAGCGTTATGTTTTCAGTGCAAATCTGCACTATCTTGTCATATTGAATTTTTTTTTTAATCCAGAAATAAAGAAATTCACGAATATTATTTTGTAAAAAAATAAAGTGTTTGATGGGATTATATTCAATTTTTTTTAGTTTAAAAATTGTTATACTGTATCCAGTTTAATCACATTAAGTGTTGGGAGGAAGGATCAGCCAACTTCCTAATTCCTTTGCCCTTCAGTTCTCATCTCCGGGCAGATATTGGTTCAGCTGGGCGGATTTCGGGATTAACAATCCATCAGAGTGGTTTCAGCATCGTTTTATTTAACTTTTGGCAACTCTCCTTGTAAAGGTTTTACAACACAAATCAAAGAAATCCAGCTTTTAAACACCTAATTTGCTTTACAAAGAGTTTAATAAATCCAAAGTGAAATGTGCATGTCAGACGGTAATAGTAACCAGGTATAGATGTAACATGTTATAGATGTATTGAAGGGAATATTTAAAGGCGAGTGCGCCAGAGAAAAATATTGTTGGTATGATTCAAAACATGTTTTATAAAGACATTCAATATCCAGTACGCATTCCGGTATTCAACCCTTTTACTTCAGTCTAAACGCTACATGATAGTTAAAAAGACTAACTAGATATGTAAATTTTTATTTCTTACAAGCATTTAAAAATTAAGGTTAACATTTTTTAGTACAAATTTCAACTGGAATTGATGTAATAATAACTGGGTTAACTGAATAGTTTAACCTATAATGTAAATTGAAAAGCAGTACAACTTGTTATAAAGTAGGCCTACTGTTATTTATTATTAGTATTATGTAGTATTATTTTATATACTAATAAAGATGTGGATTCTATCTTGTAACTTAAGTCCTATAAATAAAAAATATCTATTTTGATAAAAATCAATAAATTTTTTAACTGTTTATTAAATTTAAAACTATAAAATACAACAATATAATAAATTTTTATTTTCTAGATTAACTTTGGCTTTTACTTAAATAATTCATATTTTTTACCAAGAAATAAAAAAGGTGTTTATGTTTCAAAGGAAAGAAGAAAGAGTGAAGGTTTTGATCCTTTAAATGTCTCCCCATTCATTACACAGTAACGTACAGATGAACGTAATTGAACCCGATTTTTTTAGAATGTCATACTTGATAAGAGTGAAAAATTACTCGGTGCATTTTACGATCCATCTTCATTCAACTCCCGTCTTAAATATTGCACTAGTTATAATTTAAAAAAATTCAAACCTTTTTTTTAAGATTCATAAACATTTATATGTAATAAAAATAAAAATAAGTAAATATTTTGAAATAATGATAAATTTGTTTGGATATTTTATCATAATTTTTTTAAATACTAATATATATATACATCGTATGGATCTAAATTTGTATATATATATATATAAATATATTATATAAATATATATATATATATATATATTGAATCTTTTTTTCTTGATTATTCAAATATTTTCTGTAGGCTAGTTCTATGCTTCAATTAAATATAACATGGCAAAATTAATTACACATTTTGATTCACACTAAGTACACTTTTAATTGGGTATAGGTTTAGGATTTCACATATAAAGATTACATGATACCTATGTTTTCTTTCGTATAAAATACTTTCAAACTTTACAAGTTTTAAAATTGATTGATTTCAAAATTGGGTTTAGATCTTGAAAATTAATTATTGATCTTATAGTTGCGTTGAAACTGCAAAGCTTTCAGTGCATTCTACGAATAGGTACTAATAAGACTAACTTTCTTTGAAGTTTTAAATTAAAAACTAAGATGCTCAGAAAACTTTTATATTAAATTAAACTGGTGACCAACTTGTTAAGTTAAAAGTATCAGAGGGTAAGCATAATGTGTAAAGTATGAAACATAGTCAAAATTAATCACAAAAAGTATAATTTATTTTAGTTGCAATAATAAAGAAAATAAACAAACATTTCAATTTTTTATACTGTACATTGAAAACATAACTGTTATTCCTCCTTTTTTTAATATCATTTTTATAAATCCTGTATTTTAAAAACTTAAAAAAATTATCGATTATGTTTTCAAGCAAATGAAATCTAAAAACCCAAGAATAACTTAATCATCACTGCTGGTTATCAGTAAAGGCACCCCTAACAATGTGATGAGATGATAATCCCCAAATCCTCAGTTAACCAACGCAATATCAGGCGGGGGCGCTGGCTCTGTGGTGTGGGTGGGGCGCGACACGGCGCGGCGCGGCGGTGGGTTAGAATGATAGAATTTAAGTAAGCAGAATTTATAATTCTGTCCTGACGTATCCCATGCCATACACTACTGGGTCAACGGAGGAAGAGGAAGCACTGTAAGCACTAGGTTAGTATGTTGTCATTTAATCCTCCCGAAGGATACCACACGGTGCGGTATGGGGGAACTTATTTCATTACATTATTTTTGTCAAAAATAAAGAAAACGGTCTACAACACTCAACAATATATTTACACTTATACAGCAAAGAATACAAAAGGTAAATATATGAAAATGGAAAAAGGCGATTGATTTTGAGGGAACACACAGATCAACATCAGGCCCAAAAAGAGAATGGCGTAACCAACATGGTGGAAAATAATACAATAGACAATATGGCGTCATGGTCTCATGACTTCCTTCAATATTGGCCAAAATTGTACACCAAGTAATTAAATTAATTAATTAATTAATTAAATGGAGAATCAAATTGTACCGTACAGAAATGAATATTTTATTTAACAATACTGTTTGAATAGGCCATTTGTGTCCAAAGCACTTTTTACAATCCTATTTCACTAAGCCACCCAATTGTAAATGCTTCATTTTGTAATTTGTTAAACCTACATAAAAGAAATCTTTGAAGAATAAATTGTTGAAAGAAATCATTATCTTTGAGCTGTGACGGTTTATTAATGTAACATAGAAAAACAACAATGAGGAAAAAACATGACGAATGCTCAGCACCCATTTCAGGGTCAGTGAACGTTCAAGACTTTTATAATACCCATTTCATTGTCTTGTTTTGTCCAAAAATTTAATGGATGTTTTAGTTCATGTGAGATTTGTTTTTTTCCGTCATAATATTTTTAACCAGCACCTCAAAGTAAATCATCTAAACTCACTTTCAATATTCAAAACACTCGATTTTGTATAAACAAAGAAGACTTTTTAAAAATCACTATACGTGAAGAATCATTCAGGAAAATCTTTAATGAGAACCTTTCAAAAATATCCATTTCTTATATATTTCTTTATGTTAAAATTTGTTACCTGCAATTTTTCCCCCTAGTATGTAGGACAAACGTCCTTCAACACATCTTTACGTGAAACGTGATTCTAACTCTCTTCTATAATTCTGCAATATATGAAATAGCCAAAATGTTTCTGGGAAAATTCAGCTAACAGAATGCCAACAATTCGTTGATTGATACACTTTTAATTAATATATTAAAGTTTTAATAAATAGATCATCTTCACTCAATATGATCATTAGACATTTATGATCAAACCAAAACACGTATTAATATAAATGAAGTAGGCGTTTTTAAACCACAATTCAATACCATTTGCTATCACAATCAGAATATTCTTTATGATATTCATACACGCTGAGTAAGCAAACCAGTAAATTTTATATTTTTTTATTTTATTTACTATAAGGATAGTAAAAATCAGCAGTCAATTATTAATAGTTTGTAGGGTTAGCAAAACGCTCCTAGTAGTCTCAAAACGTCTCATAGTATCATAGTGATATAGTATTAAAATCACCGATGCTAAAATATTCCATAACACATCGGATATTTAAATGATTCAAATGAATAAAAAAATTAATTAGACTATTAAAATGCTAACATGATACGTCCGTGGTACAAAAAAGAAAAAGTTCCATTGGCTAACATATTTTCAGTTCACATGTAAAAATTAGCAAACAAAACAAAAGTGATACATGAAGCAGTTCATGCATAAAGTCGTACAACACAAAAAATTCAAAATAAAAAGAAAAATATTTATAGAGCAGGGAACAGTTTACCGTTATCACACACTATCATTATTCTGTACCTTTATGATACTTTTGAATTAGTGTGCTGTAGTTATACTGCTTTATAAAGAGGACCGATTTTTCATTAATATTCAGGTTATGAAAATTTTTGTCTTTGTAACAATGATTCGCTTCATTAACTACTCCTCTTGATTTGTTTATCACTGAACAATGTCTTACAGCTTAAGTTTAATTTAATTTACTGTAAGGATGGCATATATATATTTATATATATATATAAAACAGTTAAAAATAAATGTTTTATTCTGATTTTATTGAATGGTTTGCCCAAACTTTCACTGGCATTTTATTAATATAATGCATAAAAAACTATTCAAAGAATCCCTAACTAAGCTGCATAATTACAGAGAAAGGACCGGGTATTGTCAGAGACAATGGTTATATTTAATAATCCAGCCGACCAATTATAGTTCAGTGTTGTAGGTACTGACTTGGATTCATTTATAGCGGAAAATTTAGTGGCTTCGTACTATAGTATCTATGGTCTCTGTCAGGTCAATTACTAATCCCTTAAGTACACAGAAAGGTTCGATCTGACAGAATTGGAAAAGAATATTATGAAAAAAACCTCTTATTTTTCCAATGGTTATTCTGTATGGTACAGTACTTTTCAAAAATATTTTGCATCCTTTCAAATGTAATTTGATATAAAAAAGGATGTTGTATTCTGAGAATCACTTAGGTATCCGTATGAGTGTATTCAAGAGAAAATGACATAATAATGCATAAGAAATTAAAGTTGTCAGATCAAATACTGTAACTTATAGGATTATGCAAAAACTCGTCATATGGCACGGTTTGAAATTACGGGGTGGTATTATACCAATAAAATATAAATTGTTCAATTCCCTTTTACGAAATTCGTAGATACTGTGAAATTTAGTAAAACAATATAATAAATAAATAAACTCTATTTTGTCTTTATATTGTAACAACAGTTAGTAATTCATACTATTATTATAATTACCATAATTGTTATTAGCCAAAATGGACTCGTTTATTACAGTTTTGCATAAAACAACGGCTTCTCGCCCCAGGACTAGCAGCTTTATTATTCATAACTTTATGTAATATCCGGAGGCCCCTAAATACTTGGTGGCTAAAGGTATTTGCATAACGCTTTTGAAAAAAATATTGATTTTTACCCGTGGCTTCGTTTGTTGATTTTCTCAATTAACTGAGATAATATATCAATAAGCGAGATCGTTCGCTCCGCTTCTTCACACGCTTCTTTCACTTGCATCTACTTACAGTGCAATAATGTTGAAAAATAATAAATTTTAATAATATTTGTCTACAACTTTTACAATAAGCCTCAATTATATTTTATATTAAATATTACGAGTAACATCATAAAGAGGTACCTTTTACAACCAAATACAAACCCTATATTTAATTAGGTCTTAAACGTACAGGCTTTAAATTAAAATGTAGATTCTAAACCAATTAGAGCTCGGAATGAGACAAAATTAATTAATGTTTTGATTTAAAATACAAATTTTTACATCATTGTTCCATCGATCGTTCCATTACGATTCATGTATTATTTTTTATGTGCCTATCCTCAAAATAGTGTGATTATATGTGGACGAGAACGACGATTCGGTCAAGCAACAGCTACTTTTTACACTACGGTATTACAGTGAGTAACAAAAGTTTAAGTTGATCGTATACCGTATTAAGTTGTGTACGCAACGATTGTATTGAACCATTGAACCTTAAACCAACTAGCGAGAAATATAGAAAATTTTCCCCACTCGTGTTTTAACTAACACCCCACTCATTGCTGAAAGGCCTTCATAATACAATCGTTGCATGAAATACAATATACCCATAAGAATATCACGGCAAACTGCAAAGCAATTTGGGGAGTTTCCTGATGTTCTTTCAAAACAAAAAAGCGTATGGCAATCTATAAACTAATGTTCTTTCTTTGTGTTTTTGCAAAATGTTAGTATGTTTCAAGTGTTTTTTGGATGATTGAATAACAAAAAAATTCCCTTTTTTAATATTAGTAGAATAAAGCACCTCTATGTTGTTACAGTAGCTGTGCGAAGCCGTTTAAGCTTTTTATTTCAAACGCTTAACAAGAAGTGTTAACCTGATCCTATTATTTAGATCGTTTAGGATATTAGTATATTACGTTTACCCTATAGGTAATATGATAAAACCTGATAACAATAATTTTACCATAAGACGTTTTACTGGTGTCTGTTTACCATTCATAGTGATCGTTACTATTTAAAGTTACCATAAATTATAGTAATCAACATACATCACGAGCTTAAAAGTTTATGAAATATGAAAAATCATGCTATTATAACGGTGAATCACCCCAGCTGTAATAGATGTTATTGGATGTAGCAAGGAGACACCCGACAAAGAGTTGCTTTTGAATTGTTATACTCAGGTTTTACAAGCAACAATAACCCTTAGGATATAACACATAGTTTGGTACATTTATTCTACCCGGATGCATAGGAATTTAACGTAGGCCTACATAAAACTTAGAAATCCTTAAAATTCAAGCGGACGTAAAATAGTGCCTTAATTGTTTTATTACCTTAGAAGTCTTCATTTATAGCCATTTCTTAAAAGACTCTTCTCAAGTTTTAAATTAATTCTATTAATATCACAGATTCCGGTAAAATGCCATCGACTCATATGGATCTAAAGTACTTCTATTGATTGAGTTAGCTGTGAAGTATTTACATTTACCTTAAAAAATATTGGTTTAATTTTAACCCTTGAAATTAAACATAGATATAAAATAGCTTGTTTTTAAACGGCTTTCCTTATGTTATTAGTTTATCTATGCAGTTCAGTACCATTTTAAATATCATTAAAAATGAATGAATGCAGTCACACAAATTGAGTTTAGAGATTGAGTGTATTCCGAAGTAATACACGCCTGGCCATGTTTTATTCCTCTTCAAGTTGACACATCTTCTCGAGACTCATTTCCTTGTATTTTAAATATTAATCAATTTTAACAATAACTTAGCTAGATCTTGTTTATACAAATTTTATTTTTATTTTGTGTAATAAAATGATATATATTTCCGTGACTTTGATGTTAGTGTTAATTGATGTTTAAGCTTAACCTGTAAAAATTGTTGTGTGTGTATTTTCCAACCAAGGTCTAGAAACACGTATTTTCATCAAAGTGATTGGTTTAGATGTATAAGTTTGTTCGGTAGATGGGGACTGGGACGTAAAACTTGATGGAATACAGTTGCTCCGTTTACTACGTTTGCGGTTTGGATGAACACTGTTACTTCAGCTAAAACCACAGTGACTTCGAGATTGCACTTTTTTTTGCAGATGGGGCCTGTGACGTACAACTTGAAGGACTACAGCTACTACGACTACGATTTGGACGATGACTGTTACTTCAGCTACAACCACAGTGACTACAAGATTTCATTTTGTTTTTTAGATGGGGCCTATGACGTACAACTTGACGGACTACAGCTACTACGACTACGATTTGGACGACGACTGTTACTTCAGCTATAACCACAGTGACTACAAGATTTCATTTTGTTTGGCAGATGGGGCCTGTGACGTACAACTTGACGGACTACAGCTACTACGACTACGATTTGGACGATGACTGTTACTTCAGCTACAACCACAGTGACTACAAGAGTAGTGTGTTTTGGTTACCGCTGGCTCAGGTCAGCAACCCCGGAAGCCATGCGCCGGGGCACACAGCTTCCGGTCGGTTATTAAATGAGGGGGAGGGGTTAGGGTTCGCGTTTGAACCAAACCTGCGCATAAAGTAAAAGTCAGTTCAAAACCGAAATTCAACAGTTGAACACAAGTAGAAGTTAGTTGAAAAAGGAGAGGGGGATAATTGTTTCAAGGTCATCCGGAGGGAGTTTTAAAAAAGACTGAACTGCTAAGAGTTCAGTTTAATGTTGATCGTCGTACAGGTCAGTCGAAACCGACGAGCGACCGAAGAATAGCTTCAAGATCATTCCTCGCCGTCGAAGATACATCCGAAACTTGGACGGGGTCCTGTGGATTCGGTGGAGGCGAAGTCCTCGGAGGATTCTCTCTCGGGTGGGTAGTAGATGATATTTCGTGAACTTGTACTTGTTCCTGGTTCGTATCCATTTTTGTGTAGCGTAACTTAGAGCGGAGTTGTTGTTAGTTGAAGAGCGTATAGAATAATGAAGCAGGAATTGTCGTGGGCGCGGTTATATAAAGAATGGTGGGGATGAAATAGAAAAACCTGTTGAACACAGTCGATAGGTGTAACAAGTTCGAAGTTGTAGAAACGTAACATCGAACGTAAAATATTGTTAATAACAGTATCGTCAACGTTAACCCGCGGAGTTCTAGCCGAGTATAACGGGTTAAAACTTAACTTCTTCCTAACCTTTGTTAAATTCGTTTTAGTCTTTGAAACTGATGGTTTGGAATTATTCCGTAATATATGTTGTGTTCGCAAAAGTTTCAATTTCAAACATTGCGTATCCATCACAAGAAGTATGTCAGACGTGTAGGAGTGAGAACAAGACAGATGAATGAGATATAACGTCGAGCACGCGAAGGTGATTCAAACAGGACGACATGTGCTAATGTAAATGAAATTTCAGGTTAATAGCAATTAGACTTGTATAATGAAGTTGGCGAAACGTATATATAATGAGTAGGAAGGATGTGAACACCGCAAATGCGAGTTAATTAATGGTCGCGGTGCGATGAACAATCTCCATTTATAACGGCTATCGCGTGGGAAGATCCGTTACGCACGAGCACCCAAGCGGAACCCGTGTTCACTCAAGCGGAACCCCCCCCCATAAAAAATGGAGATTAAATCCCCCCCCCTTCCCCCACCCCTTCCCCCACTCCTTCGGGTCAATGGCCGGTTATGACCGGTTGTTGACTCCATCTAGTTAAACTGAATTAAACATGGCAGCTCCCATGGAAAGTTCTAACCTCAAACCTTGGTTTCGCTCCGACTCCTTATTTGACTTTTATACCGCTGCGAACTGGACCGTACTGGAGTGAAAATAACCGTACCGCGCATGCGCTAATTCCTCCCACCATTGTGCTTCACTCCCCCACCACTTCCCCCACCTCTCAAAATCTGAGGAGCGATACGAGCCTGATCTTCGCGTCAGTCGTCAACGAATTTTCATAGTGAAAAGTCGTTGGCGATTCGGTAAGAGGTTTCAAATATATAGTAGGCCTATATATATTTGAACTTCTTATACTACGTTGCGTTTTTTAATGCAATGTAGTGTGTGTGTGTGTGTATTAGTTGTAAGGTGCACTTATTTTAAGAATTAATATGCGCATTGCGATGTTAGTTATAAGTTGTGTTTAGCTTTAAGGTGTATTAATTTTTAAGAATATTGATGGTATTTTGGTTGTGTTGAATTATTTTGTTTTTAATAATAATCTGTTGTTTTGCCTTACAGCTAGATGATAGGGGGTAGATTAACTGTAAATTCAGAAGTTCCGTTGAACTTCACTTAGAAGGGGTGGGACATCCGCAAATTGCGGACTAGGTTTTTGCATTTTGTTTAGGAATATTATGGGTGGGTTTAGTTGGGTGGGTGTTAGAGTTGCGTTTCTGCATTAACTGTTCCAGTTTCCCTTCGAATTCACGGTTACGGACGGACCCGGACCGGCCCGTTACGGATGGACCCGGACGGGCCAAACAAAATTGCATCGATGGCCCTTGCAGAACGTAACTAGTGGGTTGGGAGTGGGAACCGTTAGGCAAACAGGGTGGTGGGAACAGTTACTACTGTTCCCATCACCTTGGTTTTTTATAAATGTTGAACGACCTTGACCCACTTTCGGGAGGGTCAATGACCGTTCCGCATGAGCACCCAAGCGGAAACCGTGTTCACTCAAGCGGAACCCCCCCCCCATAAAAATGGAGATTAACCCCCCCCCTTTCCCCCACCACTCCTTTCCCCACCACTCCTTTCCCCACCACTCCTTCCACCTTCCGGTCACGGCCGGTCGCTAACCCTTCTCATTAACATACCGTTATAAAAGACGCACCGACTACGGCTAACGTTTTATTCTGATTCCAG